>JAPWDM010000001.1:85967149-85982149 GCA_035578155.1 Brachynemurus nebulosus | reverse complement strand
TTTTTGCTATTTTTTTCTATTATTGGTTTTAATTTCTTAGTTAAATTATTATAGGGTAAACAAATTCTATTTTTATGTTCATTTATTGTATCTACATTAGTTTTTGTTGTATTATATGCTAAATGTATAACTTTTTCTTTTATCATGTTAATTAAATTTATAGGATAGTTATTTTTAGTTAGAATGGAAACAGTAATTTTATAGATTCTTTTCTATTTTTTATGCTACTTAAATGTACCGCTCTATGCATTAGATTATGTATCATGTTATTTTTTATGTATTGTGGATGATTCGAGTTGTAATTAATGATTCTGTCAGTGTAATTATCTTTTTTATGCCATATTGTGTTAATCACGTTATGCTTATCTTTTTTAACTAAGGTGTCAAGAAAAGCTATTTGGTTATTTTCTTCTATTTCAATGGAAAACTGTAAAGTTGGATGATAATTATTAAAACTATTTTTAATATGTTCTATTAAATTTTCTGGCGCTACTGTTAAAATGTCATCTACGTATCTATAGAAAAAAGCTGGATTCCATTTTTTGACTTTTTTAATACTGGCAGCACAAAGAAAATCCATTACATACGAAGCAATGATACTGCTAAGGTTCCCACCCATTGGGCAGCCAAATAACTGTTTATAAAATTTATCCTGAAATCTAAAAACATTATTTTCGAAAATTAACTCAATTCCCTCAATAAATAATTCTCTATCTATATCTGTAAATTTTTTTATGTTGGACCATTGTTTTTTAATGACAGCTATTGCTAAGTTTAGAGGAATATTTGTAAATAAAGATTTGACATCCAATGAAAAAATTTTTTCATTAGAATCTTTAAGTTGAATGTTATTAATTTTCTTTACGAAATCATACGAATTTTTTATGGAAAATTGACTATTTTCAGATTTAGTTAATATTTCAGAGAAATATTTTGCTATTCCCTGTATAGGGGAATTGATCTGGCTAACAATTGGTCGTAATGGTATATCCTTTTTTTGAATTTTTGGTAAAAAATAGATTTCGGGTAAAGTTTTTCCTGATTTTTGAAGTTTGGTCTTCGTTGTGCTGTCAATATATTTATTTTTGTATAATTTATCTGTATATAGTTTAATTTTTCTCAAAATATTTTCATTTGGATCTTTTCTAATGTTTAAATAAGTTTTTTTATTGTTTAATTGTGTCATAGCTTTATTAAGATATTCTTCCTTATTTAAAATTACCGTTGAACCACCTTTGTCAGCTTTAGTTATTATAATTTTGTCAGAATTTTGTTTGATGAAATTTTTGGTCTGTTTATGGCAATCGTTAATGTATTTATGTAAAGGATCAATATATGATTTTTTATTAATATTATTAGTGAGGCTGTTTATTAACTTTTCTTTCCAAATCCTTTGTTGATTTTTTGGAAATTTGTCAATGTTAGATTCTATTGATTTAATTATTGATAATATTGTTTTGTTTTTATTTATTTTATTGTTGTTAAAATTGTCATCAATAATGAAATTCGGACTTAATCCTAATATAAATTTAACCTCTTTCGGAATTATTACGTTAGATAAGTTTTTTACCCAACCCTCATCAATGTGTATTTTTTCTAATAAACTTTGTTCAGTTTTGTAAATTTTATTTATTTGTTTCCGGCTGGTATACGAATCAACTTTGTTTTCAATATGTGACGATGCCATGGACAGACCAACCATAATCTGGTGAATAACCAACATTAATGCAGATTAAGTAATTACACATAGAAATTTATCCCCAAAGAAATAAAAAACATAAATGAATATTATCAATCATACATATTATAAATATATTAAAACAAAATATACAAATAACATTCAGTAACAATACAGCCGATGGGCCTTGAGATGCCGGTAATAAAGTACGTCTATTTAGTAGGCTAGAGTCTCGTTCGTTATCGGAATTAACCAGACAAATCGCTCCACCAACTAAGAACGGCCATGCACCACCACCCACCGAATCAAGAAAGAGCTCTCAATCTGTCAATCCTTCCGGTGTCCGGGCCTGGTGAGGTTTCCCGTGTTGAGTCAAATTAAGCCGCAGGCTCCACTCCTGGTGGTGCCCTTCCGTCAATTCCTTTAAGTTTCAGCTTTGCAACCATACTTCTCCCGGAACCCAAAAGCTTTGGTTTCCCGGAAGCTGCCCGCCAAGTCATCGGAGGAACTTTGGCGGATCGCTAGCTGGCATCGTTTATGGTTAGAACTAGGGCGGTATCTGATCGCCTTCGAACCTCTAACTTTCGTTCTTGATCAATCAAAACATTTTTGGCAAATGCTTTCGCTTCTGTCCGTCTTGCGACGATCCAAGAATTTCACCTCTAACGTCGCAATACGAATGACCCCATCTGTCCGTATTAATCATTACCTCGGAAAAACTTCCGAAAACCAACAAAATAGAACCGAGGTCCTATTCCATTATTCCATGCACACAATATTCAGGCACTATTTAAATTTTAAAGCCTGCTTTAAGCACTCTAATTTGTTCAAAGTAAACGTACCGGCCCATCTCGACACTCAATTAAGAGCACCGCGATAGGATTATAATTGGGAGGCTGTCTCCATTATTTAAATTATAAAAAATAAATAACTTTAACACTTACGATAAATTATACTTTAATGTACATATTAGTATATAAAATTTAACTAGTATACTTTAAACTTTTCAAGTAAGTAAAAATATAAATAATAACTTACCATAAAAATAAAAATTTAAATAAAAATACAAGTATTTATAACCATATTATACAATATATAATTTATACCTCACCACCGGTAGGACGTCCCACAAAACATGCCAGTTAAACACCGCGAGCGGTGAACCGACAGTGTAGGACAAAAATTCGACTACGAGCTTTTTAACCGCAACAACTTTAATATACGCTATTGGAGCTGGAATTACCGCGGCTGCTGGCACCAGACTTGCCCTCCAATGGATCCTCGTTAAAGGATTTAAAGTGTACTCATTCCGATTACGGGGCCTCGGATGAGTCCCGTATCGTTATTTTTCGTCACTACCTCCCCGTGCCGGGAGTGGGTAATTTGCGCGCCTGCTGCCTTCCTTGGATGTGGTAGCCGTTTCTCAGGCTCCCTCTCCGGAATCGAACCCTGATTCCCCGTTACCCGTTACAACCATGGTAGGCGCAGAACCTACCATCGACAGTTGATAAGGCAGACATTTGAAAGATGCGTCGCCGGTACTATAAAGACCGTGCGATCAGCTAAAAGTTATTCAGAGTCACCAAATTATTACGATGCACATATATTAAATATATATATGAAATTATAAAAAAACATAAAATATATTATAAAAATATGTTAACATCGATTGGTTTTGATCTAATAAAAGCATTCCTTCCATCTCTGGTCGGAACTCTGTTTGCATGTATTAGCTCTAGAATTACCACAGTTATCCAAGTAAATGTATGTACGATCTAAGGAACCATAACTGATATAATGAGCCTTTCGCGGTTTCACCTTAATATGGCTTGTACTGAGACATGCATGGCTTAATCTTTGAGACAAGCATATGACTACTGGCAGGATCAACCAGGGAACTGTATGTTCCAAACTTAATAAAATTATTCCAATTTAAAAAAAAAAGAAATATTTTAAAAAGTTTTTCATTTATTAATCAGTATGAAATTTCTTTATAAACTGATATAAACATATAAAAATTATAACAAAAATTGAAATAAAAATAAATTTATTTCTTTTGTTACTTTTTATATAAAAAATATTTTCTAAAATTTTTAATATTTAAAAAAATAAAAAAAATTCTTTTTTGAAAATATTCATATTTGAATAAAAACTATTACCATATATTTTAAGTAATATAGTTTTATTGAAATAATTCAAACATTTGCTCATAACTCTTCGCTAGATTGTATGCGACAATTTTTAAATATATAAAATATATATTTATTTAACGCTCGAATAACACACTTCATTCGCGCTTGGTATGTAGTGAGTTTCTGCATTATAAATTTATTAAAAAATTTATTTTATAAAATTGTTTGTCCACATAAGAGCCTAAGGCTTAACACCTATAGCCCATGGACTTGCTTTGACATAATATAGGATAATATTAAAAAATTATAAAAATTATATATAAATGGTTTTGGGTTAATAAAAATATATGTGAATTATTAATAAAAATCATAAAAATTTTTAATAAATAAAAACACATATTTTTTTTAATACCAAAACACTTACTTTATATATTTTCATAATTTTTCGACGAAGTAACTTTACGATGTTACTATAGTAAATTAAAATTATTTGAAAATATCATCTTAAATAAAAAATAATATTTTCAAAAGAACAGAACTTAGTCAAAATAAAACTATTAATGTAATGCTCTTACACACATACATAATAGCTATATATACTTTGACCGAACCGTTCATAATGTTAAAGTCAACTACACACATCGATATTTAAAAAGGTACCATCATCATATATAAGTTTTGGATTTTGCAGCGTGGTAAATTTTACTTTTTTTTTATATTTTTTTGTTTTTTTTTGTTATAAAAATGATAAAAACTATAAAATATATAATTATTAATGAAGTTTTTTAAAGTTTATATTAAAATATAAGAATTTTTTTTAAAATTTTTCATTTTTTTTTCAGTTTTTTTGATTTTTATATAGACACATAAAACATAGTACAGTAACAACACACATCGTAAGACGATGTTTGTACTCAATATAAGTCAGATGACTGCAACAACATCGCTTACATACAAAATCAATGTATATTTGAACTTAGAAAAAATTTTTACATATTAATAGTAAATGATACAAAATTTTTAAGAATTCATATATTTTAAAACTTTTTTTAAAATTATGATGTATTTTCTTAAAATAAACAAATGTGGATAAGTAGGGTAGACCGGGGTTAGTTGGGTACAGAGGTAAGTTGAACATGTAAAAATTACCCCACACAAAAGATATGGTCAAATTACCACACTTAAATAAATCCGTCTTATCCAATTAACCACATTAAAGAGGTAAGTTGAACATATAAAAATTACACCACCCAAAGATATGACAAAATTACGGTTATTTGGATAAGGGTGACTTAAATAAGTTAGGGTAGACCGGGGTTAGTTGGGTACAGAGGTAAGTTGAACATGTAAAAATTACCCCACACAAAAGATATGGTCAAATTACCACACTTAAATAAATCAGTCTTATCCAATTAACCACATTAAAGAGGTAAGTTGAACATATAAAAATTACACCACACAAAAGATATGACAAAATTACGGTTATTTGGATAAGGGTGACTTAAATAAGTTAGGGTAGACCGGGGTTAGTTGGGTACAGAGGTAAGTTGAACATGTAAAAATTACCCCACACAAAAGATATGGTCAAATTACCACACTTAAATAAATCAGTCTTATCCAATTAACCACATTAAAGAGGTAAGTTGAACATATAAAAATTACACCACACAAAAGATATGACAAAATTACGGTTATTTGGATAAGGGTGACTTAAATAAGTTACCCTTATCCAATTAACCATATTAAAGAAATTTGTATCATTTATAAATAATTTTTTTGAAATATTTATATGGAAATATTATCACAATTAATACATATATATGTATCACTAGTATTAGGTACGCAATTAATATGCGCCCAATTTTCGCAAGTCTGGTGCCAGCAGCCGCGGTAATTCCAGCTCCAATAGCGTATATTAAAGTTGTTGCGGTTAAAAAGCTCGTAGTCGAATTTGTGTCCTACACTGTCGGTTCACCGCTCGCGGTGTTTAACTGGCATGTTTTGTGGGACGTCCTACCGGTGGTGAGGTATAAATTATATATTGTATAATATGGTTATAAATACTTGTATTTTTATTTAAATTTTTATTTTTATGGTAAGTTATTATTTATATTTTTACTTGCTTGAAAAGTTTAAAGTATACTAGTTAAATTTTATATACTAATATGTACATTAAAGTATAATTTATCGTAAGTGTTAAAGTTATTTATTTTTTATAATTTAAATAATGGAGACAGCCTCCCAATTATAATCCTATCGCGGTGCTCTTAATTGAGTGTCGAGATGGGCCGGTACGTTTACTTTGAACAAATTAGAGTGCTTAAAGCAGGCTTTAAAATTTAAATAGTGCCTGAATATTGTGTGCATGGAATAATGGAATAGGACCTCGGTTCTATTTTGTTGGTTTTCGGAAGTTTTTCCGAGGTAATGATTAATACGGACAGATGGGGTCATTCGTATTGCGACGTTAGAGGTGAAATTCTTGGATCGTCGCAAGACGGACAGAAGCGAAAGCATTTGCCAAAAATGTTTTGATTGATCAAGAACGAAAGTTAGAGGTTCGAAGGCGATCAGATACCGCCCTAGTTCTAACCATAAACGATGCCAGCTAGCGATCCGCCAAAGTTCCTCCGATGACTTGGCGGGCAGCTTCCGGGAAACCAAAGCTTTTGGGTTCCGGGGGAAGTATGGTTGCAAAGCTGAAACTTAAAGGAATTGACGGAAGGGCACCACCAGGAGTGGAGCCTGCGGCTTAATTTGACTCAACACGGGAAACCTCACCAGGCCCGGACACCGGAAGGATTGACAGATTGAGAGCTCTTTCTTGATTCGGTGGGTGGTGGTGCATGGCCGTTCTTAGTTGGTGGAGCGATTTGTCTGGTTAATTCCGATAACGAACGAGACTCTAGCCTACTAAATAGACGTACTTTATTACCGGCATCTCAAGGCCCATCGGCTGTATTGTTACTGAATGTTATTTGTATATTTTGTTTTAATATATTTATAATATGTATGATTGATAATATTCATTTATGTTTTTTATTTCTTTGGGGATAAATTTCTATGTGTAATTACTTAATCTGCATTAATGATATATTTAACATGATACATTAACTAAAGTGACATCAGTTTTTTGATGTGGTTTTTACTGCCGGCGTACAAATAATTCTTCTTAGAGGGACAGGCGGCTTCTAGCCGCACGAGATTGAGCAATAACAGGTCTGTGATGCCCTTAGATGTTCTGGGCCGCACGCGCGCTACACTGAAGGAATCAGCGTGTTTTCCTCTGGCCGAAAGGTCCGGGTAACCCGCTGAACCTCCTTCGTGCTAGGGATTGGGGCTTGCAATTATTCCCCATGAACGAGGAATTCCCAGTAAGCGGGAGTCATAAGCTCGCGTTGATTACGTCCCTGCCCTTTGTACACACCGCCCGTCGCTACTACCGATTGAATGATTTAGTGAGGTCTTCAGACTGGTGCGCGGCAATATTTTTAAAAGACATTGCCGATGATGCTGGAAAGATGACCAAACTTGATCATTTAGAGGAAGTAAAAGTCGTAACAAGGTTTCCGTAGGTGAACCTGCGGAAGGATCATTAACGAAATATAACAAAACTTGATTTTTGTGATTTTTTATATATATTAATGTTTTGTTAAAATTTTTTGTTTATAAATTCCTTATATTTTTATGTAAGTAAAAGAAAAATTTACTTTTTTTCTATAACTTACTTTATAAAATATATAATTTTTATAATATAAAAATTATAATATTGTAATAAATAAACACGTATTTGGATACCAATTTTTAATATATTAAATATATTATTGGTTATAAAGTTTTACATCCAAATGTTAATTTGATTTTTTAATTTTTTTTTTTTTTTTGATATGTGTTTATTTTTATATATCAATATATAAATTTTTTTTTTTATATTAACAATATTAAAAATTTATTGAATCTATATAAAATAAATAGCATATTCGTAAAATAACAAAACAAGTTATTTTCAATATGTCTTATTTATAATATAGTTATTTAATAAATGAGTTTTCTTTAAAAAAAAATTTTTTTTTTTTTTTAATGTTTTGTCAAATAAACAAGCAAGCACTGTATCTAATAAAATTTTATTAAATATTATTATTTATTCTTTTATACAAATGTAAGTCAATATAAAACAAACAAAAAAATTGTTTTTTTATTGCAGTCTTTTTATTATTATTTTATAATAATAAAAAAAGTATAAATTTTTATTTAATATAAATATTTTTTAAAATTTAATAATATAAAGATTACCCTGAACGGGGGATCACTTGGCTCGTGGGTCGATGAAGAACGCAGCTAATTGCGCGTCAACTTGTGAACTGCAGGACACATGAACATCGACATTTCGAACGCACATTGCGGTCCTTGGATACTGTTCCCGGACCACACCTGGCTGAGGGTCGTATACAATAATATATTAAAAGATTATTTTTAATAAAAGATAATATATTTTTTAAAATATATATCTTAAAAATAATAAAATGAATGTTCGTATATTTTTTTAATTTATACGTCATTCTAAATTATATGATGTTTTTAATGTATGTATTTTTAATATTATTTTTCTATATCTTACTTATTATAAATGTGTAAGAATAAGAAAATCAAATAATACATCACATCATTTTAATTTAATAAAAATGAAACAATATTTTCTAAAAAAATATAAAAATAAATTTAAACACATATAGTAATGAAAACCAAAAATTATTCATGTATATATGTGTTTTAAATATCTAATTATTTTTATTTTATGAAAATATGAAATAACGAAATAATTTATTTCTTATTAATTTTCGTATAAATATTAAATAATAATATTTAAAAATTTAACATAATAACATAAGATAAAATTTTTTGGTTTAAGTAATTACTAATAGTGTTTTTATTTTTTCAAAATAAAATTTTTTTATATTTATTTATAAAGAAAATATTGAAAAAAAAAACATTTTTATTTTATTTATTTATAATTGCGACCTCAGAGTAGGTGAGATTACCCGCTGAATTTAAGCATATTATTAAGCGGAGGAAAAGAAACTAACTAGGATTCCCTTAGTAGCGGCGAGCGAACAGGGAAAAGCCCATCACTGAACCCCATGGCTAAATAAAAATGGTCATTCGGGGAATGTAGTGTTTGGGAGGATCCATAATTTTTTATATAACCTGTTATTTTATGTAATAAGTCCAAGTCCATCTTGAATGGGGCCATATACCCAGAGAGGGTGCCAGGCCCGTAGTGACTATATACTGAATAACAGGTGGATCTCTCCTTAGAGTCGGGTTGCTTGAGAGTGCAGCTCTAAGTGGGTGGTAAACTCCATCTAAGGCTAAATATAACCACGAGACCGATAGCGAACAAGTACCGTGAGGGAAAGTTGAAAAGAACTTTGAAGAGAGAGTTCAAGAGTACGTAAAACCGTTCAGGGGTAAACCTGAAAAACCCGAAAGGTCGAAAGATGAGATTCATTTACTTTTTATCGTATATTAACCAACTTGTATTTGTTAGTGACAAAATTTATTATTATTATATATTATAATTTTTTATGGTATATTTATAATTTATAAAATTACTGCACTACTATATGTTGTGTATAATAACGAGGTATGCACTTCTCATCTTGTAGGATGTCGCGACCCGTTAAATATTGATTTATGAAATATTTTTGTGCATTGTATATTATATTATAAATTTTTATTTATTTGTGTAATATATGCCTATATTATCTAATTAATTGTTTGACGGTATAAATATTCATAATATAAGATTAAGTGTAAAAATTTTTTTTTTTACACGTTCATTACCTAAAACGAGTATATATGGGTTTTATTAGGTTTTTTATATTTCTTAATAAAACATATGATTTTATTTGGTTTTTATACCAATAAATCATACCATATTACTGTCAGTTTTTAGGTATTAATTTGAACAATAATCTTTTTGTCAGCGACGCTATAGCTTTGGGTACTTTCAGGACCCGTCTTGAAACACGGACCAAGGAGTCTAGCATGTGCGCAAGTCATTGGGAATAAAATATTTTTTCATCGAAATATTAATAAATTTTATGAAACCCAAAGGCGAAATGAAAGTAAAATAATTTTTTTAAAAAAGATTTTTATTTTTTTTATTATAAATTTGAGGGAGGATATATTTTTATTATGTATTAAATATCGCACTCCCAGGGCATCTTATATTATTCTTATAATTTTTTTATAATTTTTATTATGAATAAAGGTGCACCTAGAGCGTACACGCTGGGACCCGAAAGATGGTGAACTATGCCTGGTCAGGACGAAGTCAGGGGAAACCCTGATGGAGGTCCGTAGCGATTCTGACGTGCAAATCGATCGTCGGAACTGGGTATAGGGGCGAAAGACTAATCGAACCATCTAGTAGCTGGTTCCCTCCGAAGTTTCCCTCAGGATAGCTGGCGTTCATCATTCAACGAGTCTCATCCGGTAAAGCGAATGATTAGAGGCCTTGGGGCCGAAACGACCTCAACCTATTCTCAAACTTTAAATGGGTGAGATCTCTAGCTTGCTTAAAATCATATATTGATTTTATTTTTAATTTTATATATATGTGAAGCTATGAGAATAATATTTTTAATTAAGATAATATTTATGGATCAGAATGCCAAGTGGGCCACTTTTGGTAAGCAGAACTGGCGCTGTGGGATGAACCAAACATAGAGTTAAAGCGCCAAAATCGACGCTTATGGGATACCATGAAAGGCGTTGGTTGCTTAAGACAGCAGGACGGTGGCCATGGAAGTCGGAATCCGCTAAGGAGTGTGTAACAACTCACCTGCCGAAGCAACTAGCCCTGAAAATGGATGGCGCTGAAGCGTCGTGCTTATACTCTATCGTCAATTGTTATTATAGATATTTATTATTTTTATAAAAATTTTTAAATATCATGAAAACTTGACGAGTAGGAGGGTGGCGATGGTGTGCGCGGAAGGATTGGCCGTGAGGCTGTCTGGAGCCGCCATCGGTGCAGATCTTGGTGGTAGTAGCAAATACTCCAGCGAGGCCCTGGAGGACTGACGTGGAGAAGGGTTTCGTGTGAACAGCCGTTGCACACGAGTCAGTCGATCCTAAGCCCTAGGTGAAAACCGATGTTAATGTTGATGTGTTTTAATAAATTATATAATTATTTTTATAAATAATTATTATTTAAAATAATAAAATTTTATAAAATAAATAAATAAATAATAAATAATTACATCCATTGGGCGAAAGGGAAACCGGTTCCTATTCCGGTACCCGGCAGCGGAACCGTATATAAGTCGGGCCCTCATTCACATTATATATGTGTATATGAGTGTTCGTCGGGGTAACCCAAAGAGGCCTGGAGACGCCGTCGGAAGATCCAGGAAGAGTTTTCTTTTCTGCATGAGCGTTCGAGTTCCCTGGAATCCTCTAGCAGGGCGATAGGGTTTGGAACGCGAAGAGCACCGCAGTTGCGGCGGTGTCTGGATCATTCCCTCGGACCTTGAAAATCCAGGTGAGGGCCACGTGGAGGTGTCGCGCCGGTTCGTACCCATATCCGCAGCAGGTCTCCAAGGTGAAGAGCCTCTAGTCGATAGAATAATGTAGGTAAGGGAAGTCGGCAAATTAGATCCGTAACTTCGGGATAAGGATTGGCTCTGAGGACCGGGGCGTGTCGGGCTTGATTGGGATGTAGGTTATGGCTAACGTGCCGGGCCTGGGTGAGGTGATACCATATTACCTACTAAATGTTATACATATGTTTTGTAAATTTTATTTATTAAAATAATAAATAATTATAATGTGTGTATTTATGTATTATATAGAACAATTATTGGAAAAATCGATTTTATTTGTAATTATATTTAATTATTGTATGGTACAGTACTGATATATAAAAATCTGATTTTTTATTTTTGTTATTTTATTAATATGTACTCCATAAGAATAATTTATAAATTACATAATTTTCTAAGTAATTAGTTATTATGTGTATAATAAATGAATATTTGGGGATTTAATATATATTTGATAATAATCATTTATGTAAAATGATGGCTAAAGTTTTTATATACAAAGGCTGTATTATTTATATAATAAAACTAAATATGATTTATTTATAATAATTTCATTAAAAGTTTTTTCATTTGTTCGAAAAATACTTTACATATCTATGTAATTATTGAAAATTTTTTAAATTATTATTTACTTGTATGCTATTAATGAATTAGTTTTGGGTATATGTTTTTGTGGATCCGAACTCGGTCCCGTGCCTTGGCCACCTACGGAACTTTCTTGCTGCGAGACTTTACTCAACATATATATCATATAATTTTTATATTTATATTTTTATTTATTTAATTATATTATATTAAAATGAAAAATATATATGCGTAAATGTTCTCTTCGGCCGCCATTTAACGGTTAACTCAGAACTGGCACGGACTAGGAGAATCCGACTGTCTAATTAAAACAAAGCATTGCGATGGCCCCAACGGGTGTTGACGCAATGTGATTTCTGCCCAGTGCTCTGAATGTCAACGTGAAGAAATTCAAGCAAGCGCGGGTAAACGGCGGGAGTAACTATGACTCTCTCAGGGCACCTTGTGTTCTTGCCAGCCCAGTAGTGGAACACCATCGCTCGATCCGGCCAGGTTCTTCGGGCCCTGCGGTGATCAGTGTGTAAGCGACTTGCCTGCTCGTGGAGGGTGCCGCTGGGGTTCTTCGGAAACCCAGAAGTAGTCGCCAAGCGGGTATCACTTTGGGGGTTAGCAGCCCTCACTGTGATTAATATCATGATGCTCCTAAAGATCAAACAAATGCCGGATTGTCTTTTATGATGTCGGACTTGGACCCAGATCGACCACAGTCGTCTGGAGGAGCATCGACTAGCGAGAGACCGGACACAGAAGGTGTCCAGTTCATGTGTGGTGAGCCCGACTGCGGGCGTATATTTGCCACGGCTATTGGCCGTGGAGTCCATATGAGGAAAACCCATCCTGAAAAAGCCAACGATAATATAAACGTATCCCGAACTAAGGCACGATGGGATCCAGAGGAGTTTAAACTCTTAGCAGTGGCTGAGGCTGAAGCGACTGCGTCCGGTGTTCGTCATCTCAACCTACATCTTGAGAGACAGTTTCCCGGTCGCACTCTCGAAGCCATCAAGGGTCGTAGGCGTTCGCCCGCGCACCGCGAGATGGTAAGGGAGGAACTTGAACGCATTGCGTCCGCTTCTAGGCCTGGTTCTGCAGTAGAGGAACCCTCACAAGAGGACTCTGTTACCCAGAAAGGATCGTCCTCCGACCATCTAAATGAGGCGATTCGCAATCGCATACGGGAGCTTTTGAGCTTACCAGTCGATTATACGGGTTATCAGGGTGACAGACTGAAGCGTATTGCTGAGGCTGCACTTGAAGGCATAGACGTAGCTTCCGGGATTTATTCTTGGTTGCATGACGTCTTCCTTAGTTCTCAACCAACGAGCCAGAAGTTCATTTATAAGGGCAAACGTAAGCCAACAAAAGGTGGGAAGCGAACGAAGAGACGTGCACAATATGCCAAGGTCCAGAGGTTGTATAAACGCAATTTTAGCGTTGCAGCCAAACTGGTGTTGGATGGTGACCTTGGGGCTGCCAGTGTTGACCTGAACGATTTAGATGCGTACTGGAGGCCTCTGTTTGAGTCCGAAAGTGCCTCTGATCTGGATGAGATCGCTGGCGAGCTAAATGACTCGGGACCTCCTTCTGCCATGCAATCTTTGTGGTCTCCAATCTCTGTTAGGGATATAGCGACGTGCAAAGTGGAGCCATCATCAGCTCCAGGACCTGATGGGATTACTCCTAGAGTATGGAACCTAGTTCCTGCCATCATACGTGCTATTGTGCTAAACGTCATACTTCTGAACGGGGAGTTACACCCTAACTTGGCTGCCACTCGAACTGTGTTCATTCCCAAGAAAGACGGTGCCGTAAGTCCGTCGGAATTCAGACCGATTTCGATTGGTTCTGTTGTCCTTCGGCAGCTCCATAAGATTCTCGCGTCACGTTTAATGCGATTGCCCGTCAATGATGCTCGTCAAGCAGCGTTTACCCATGGCGATGGCTTAGCTGGGAATCTGTATCTTTTGCAGACCCTCTTCGCAGAAGCTCGGTTGCGCTGCAAGAGTATTCATGCCGCCTCTTTGGACGTGTCCAAGGCGTTTGACACTATATCGCATCCTGCTCTACTCAGAACTCTTGATAAACTTGGTTTACCTAAGCAATTCTGCAGCTATGTGGCGGGTCTTTATAGAGAGGCAACTACCATTCTAGAGCGTGATGGCAGAAAATCGAAGGCCGTTAAACTTGGGCGTGGTGTGCGCCAAGGGGATCCCTTATCACCTCTTCTCTTCAACCTCTGCATTGCGGAGTGTTTAAGGAAGTTAGACCCGGCTGTTGGTTTTCGACTGGATGGGGATAACACCGTCGGAGCCCTAGCATTTGCTGATGATGTGGTTTTGATTGCATCGACGCAAATGGGTCTCCAAGACAGCCTCGATAAGTTTACTAGGTGCTTACGTGCCTATGGCCTTGCTATTAATAATAGCAAGTCCGGAGCTATTTCCTTGGTTGCAGCCGGCCATGAGAAGAAGGTGAAGCTTATTGCGGATCCGACCTTTCATGTGTTCGGTAAGTATCTCCCGATGCTTAGTCAGACGGCGATATGGCGATACCTCGGAATTAACTTTGAGGGAACAAGAGTTAGGGGTTGTGACGCTACACTCAAGCAAGACCTGCAGAGGATAGCCAGAGCGCCGCTTAAACCTCAGCAGCGACTGAAGATTCTGTCGACTATTGTCTTACCCCGGCATTTTCATGTCTGGGTATTGGGGCGTACTTCGATGGGTTATCTTCGGAAGCTCGATATCTCAGTGAGGCAAGCAGTGCGCCAGTATTTGTCGCTCCCCAAGGATGTTCCTAATGCCTACATCCATACTCCGGTACGAAAGGGCGGCCTCGGCGTACCCATACTGGAGAAGCTGATACCTGTATTACGATACAGACGTATCCGTGCCCTCGAGTCTTCGACGTTCCCCCAGTTCAAGGCTGCTGCATCCACAAATTTCGTGCGTAAGCAACGAGAGTGGTGCGATCGTGTCTTGACAGAGGGTGACAA
>JAPWDM010000001.1:85082149-85334649 GCA_035578155.1 Brachynemurus nebulosus | reverse complement strand
GCATAACACATTGATAGGAAAGAAATTAGTTTTACATTAATTGATAGTATAACAATTTTGGGTGTCGCGACTAAATAACTGTGGACAAAATAACCGCGACAAAATAACCGTGGACAAAATAACCGAACGACAAAATAACCGCGACAAAATAACCTTGTCAAAATAACCGAATGACAAAATAACCACACGACAAAATAACTGTACGACAAAATAACCGAACAACAAAATAAACATCCTTAATTATTGTTTTGAGTTAGGGTACATGCGGCTGTGATATGATTAAGATTTTTTTGCTCCCAATATATAAAAGGTGGCTAAATTGCAATAGACCTTAGATGTTGGTATTTAAACTATTGCATTTAAAAACGAACGTTAATGGGTGGAAATTATTGTATTTAAAAAATTAGGCTTGGGAAACATTAATTTTAAAAACAAAAACTTTAAGCTTGGGAAACATTATTTTGAAAAATCAAATAGTAGATGATATAATAAAAACTAGGTAGTAAGATTATAAGTTAGTTAGGTTAAGGTTATAAGTTTTTTTTTCAAATTTTAGGTAAATGATATAAACTCTAGGTGGTGAGGTTAGTTAAGGTTAGATTAGTTTAGTTAGTTTTGACAATATACTTCGACTTTAACATAAAAACTAGGTGGTGAGGTTAGTTAAGGTTACCCTTTGCCCGAAGGTTGGGTTAGTTTTGACAATATACTTCGGCTTTGACATAAAAACTAATTAGGTTAAGGTTATAGGTGGTAAGGTTAGTTAAGGTTAGATTAGTTTAGTTAGTTTTGACAATATACTTCGGCTTTGATATAAAAACTAATTAGGTTAAGGTTATAGGCGGTGACGTTAGTTAAGGTTAGGTTAGTTTAGTTAGTTTTGACAATACACTTCGACTTTGACAAAAAAAAAATTGTGGTGAGATTAGTTAAGATTACCCTTTGCCCGAAGGTTAGGTGAGATTTGACAATATACTTCGATTTTTGATATAAAAACTAGGTAGTGAGGTTAGTTAAGTTACCCTTTGCCCGAAGGTTAGGTTAGTTTTGACAGTATACTTTGTGATTAAATATAACGCAGAACAAAAACATAAGTATTTACAAGATATTGCTAGTTTTATCTTTGTAATTTAGATTTAATATTTTAACAAAATAATAAATAAATAAACTTTAAAGTTATTTTGTCGTTTTGTAATTTTGTCGTTCGGTTATATTGTCCAGAGTTATTTTATCTAAGGTTATTTTGTCGTGCGGTTATTTTGTCATTCGGTTATTTTGTCGCGGTTATTTTATCGCGGAACCGTTGAATTAAAGTATTTTTTTTAAATATTTAATTTATTTCCTATTGATTTTAGATGAATTTTTGATGAAAAATAGGGAACTATCAAAACTCATGTCCCGACTCTATTTTATTCAAGTACCATCAACGCCATCTGATATATTATTTACAGCGGCGTCAGTAAACGGTCCATTTTTTTTTATAATGGGTTATATGGAGAGTGACAGGGACATGATACAGACACAGATGAGTAGCGTTATTTTACTTTTGTATAATATTGACATTTATTTTATTATATTTTATGCATTACGTTGTTCAAATTTACAACAGCGCCACTAGTTTGTAAACTGACGTTGCAACGGTAACAAGCGGCGCTGCTGCATGCACGCAACGTCCAAAAACCGTATGTGTGCATCACATTTTGCGGTGCCGCTGCGTGCACGTTGCAACGCCGCACGTTAAAAAAACGGATGTGTGCATCGGCACTTATAGCGCTTTACTTAATAACTCGATAACTATCATAACCTGTATGGCTGTATACCCTGTCCTGTAAGGGGTCAAACTAGTATGTCTACCAAACTATGCCCACTGTAACGAGTGAGTGACGTAACACAGCACTCACACGACCAAAACACATGATGTATAGACACGAATATACCAAGGTGTTAGTGGTTGATGATGATATATGCAGTTCGTATACATATAGTATATATTATAATGGCCACCGTATGTTACCACTAGTCAACAATTAAAAATAAATTTATTTATTTTAAGAAAGATATCCCTTTATTTCGACAAATTTTTTATTCAATCGAATTTTAATGCTTAAATACGACACACTTCATATTTTTTTCTGGTTAAATTTCATGAGTTGATTAAAAAAACATGATATTTATTATGACGTGAACATCACGACGGTTAGTAACAGACTAAATCAGTAGTGGTGTAAATTGCTACTTATTGCAACTTTCGGATTATACTTTTTTATATGTAGGCTTGATTTGTCTCATCTTTGCTGTCCTGTATACTTATTAGACTGGTCGTCCATTAGATGCGGAAACGTGCGAAGTTTAAATTGGACGAATACACATGAAAACGGACGAACGATTCAAACAGCTGTGAAGCTATACATCCTCGTCCATTGAAAGCGTCTCATTCGTCCGTTTCCGTGCGTATAATTGCAAGGTGCGAACAAATCCAATTTTGTTTGGATTTTTTCGCGCGAAGAAGTCCGTTTCATGAGATTTTTATTTTTATTGAGATGACACTGAAGGTAAATTACAATTATAACTGTGTACCATTACAAATTACGTCCCTTCATATATTTTCTTAGCATCTATAGCTTAAGAAAAAAAATTAAAAAGAAAAATACTGACGAATATTGGGCTAGTGGACGGACAGCAGACATATCACTTCGGACGAACGACAAATGTGCGTGATCGTCTGAATCAAATTTCACAGTTGTCCGCAACCAATGGACGACCAGCCTTACATTACATACGTTATACCTTATACATATATGTATGTACTACGTACTGCCTATATAATATGTGGTGTGAGACATCCTAATGGTAAGTCTACATCTGCGCCTAACAAGAAGCTAATCTACATTAACTAGACTAGCGGTTGTTTTTCTTAGTCAAGAATTTTTGTCTCTTTTCGCTTAAAAGCAGCGAATATTGAAATGAAAACTGTTTCAATCAATATTTAAAGAAACCACAAACCACGGTCACAAAAATAACTTACGGATTGAGTACGAGTAAGTTATTTTTTCAGCGAAAGAAATCCTGAATAATTTGAAAAAAACTGAAAAAACTCATGACACACCGTTGATACCAACTCAAACTGAATATAAAATTTCAATCCTCTAAGTTTATTTGGGAGACCTGTAGGCGTGGCACAAATTTAGAAATTAATTGGCTAATTTTTTTTTCAACTTTGACAATCAAATTCGAGCCAATACCATAATTATGATTTCAAATTATTTTCTACATTTTATTCTTCATAGAAAATTATTATTACTTATCATTACACGAGAGGTTTGCATTTATTCGAATAAATTTGGGTTTGTTTGGGAAAAAATTTGTTGCCTAACAATTTAACGAGAAGAATTGTCAACTAACAAAAACGCGACCGCTATGTAAAGAAATGGTACCGTTTTAATGATAAGTTTTTAACACGTATATAAAAAGACATTCTTGTCACCTATTGTCGATGTACTTTTAAAAAAAAGTATTTCTTTAGTACTTTAAAAAAAAAAGTATTCAAATACCCAATTATATTTAAAAACATGACAACACAAGGTTGGTTGTTACTAGGCTGTTGTTGCTGTTATCATGTAAATGAGATTACCGTAATTGCTGACGTTATTTAAACAAAATCGTTAAAAATCAGCCCCAGTAGATCAGTTCTAAGCGTAAACATTATAAAATTTTTTCTATTTTCTTACTTAATCTTAATCTACTTTTTTTTATTTTCTTACTTTAAGCTTTTATTACTTTATTGGATAATTTTCACCAATAAATAAATATTATAGTATTTCATTTAAAAAAAAAGATAGTTTTAAAGATTAAGTATAATCATATTTCGAAAATCACAAGAGCTATAAAGCTCTTGAATTTAATTTAGCCCCACCGGTAGCTACAACACTTATCTAAATCTCTTATTTTTAATTCACATTTGGATTTTGGTCATACAAACCAAAGAAATCGAGTGCTTAAAGTTTCAGTTTAGCTGAACGATAAGTGAACATATGAATACTGCGTATGTTTAAATGCGAACAAAAGTTCGTCATACGTAGTAATGTTTCACAAGCACTCTATAATATTTGTAATTGAAATTTTTTTTTAAAGTCAATAGTTTAGTCGTAATAAAAATGGCAAATCTTTAGAATTTATTAAGAAATGTCATAAAAATAAATATTGTCTAGATAGTTTTTGGAGAATTTTGAAAAAATTCATACAAATCGGAGATTCCGTATATATCACAGAAAAAATAAAATGAACTTCCAAATGTCTATAGTTTTTGGAGAAAATGGGAAAATTTTGTCAAAAACCGTATCCCTCCTATTGAGCTGAAATTTTGTTTACATAATTTTTTTGGCTTAAGAAGTTACCCCCTAAACGAATTTTTGACGACACGGACCGGAAGTTGTATATCTAAGAGTCCAAAGTAGGAAAAATTAGTATAAGGGATACAGACAGATATATTATTGGATGCCTTAGGCTGAACTAAAATTTTATTAATATATTCCTTTTGGCCTAAACTTTTGAATACAGACGACGCTGAAAGAAGGTTTCCGTTATCATGGTAAGAGAAACTAAAGGCAGATTCCTGTAGAATTTCATGAGTAGTACAAAAATGGAAGAAGAATTTTTTTTTGATGTCCTGTTTAGTTTTCGAGATAATAGGTGTCAGATTTCTAAAACTTACAATAGGGATGGGATAATGTAATGTATACATACACATAATATATAATATAAATTTTTTGAATATAACTGTCATTCATTTAAACAGACTGTATAATACAGAATATAGACATACATAACACAGATATTATAAGGAACCCTCGGTGCGCGAGCCAGATTCGCACTTATCAAACTTATCTAATTTCAGACTTAACTAATTTCAGACGACTAGTTTTATTAACCCTAGAATCATACGTACACGTCAAAACGACGTACGAACTTCTCTACCTGCTCCAATACTACGACTTGTTGTTACTTGTTTGCTGTAAGATTTCTGTTATCTAATTTATTTGTTATTATAACACACCACATATATTTATTTTGTTTATAGTCATTGTCGTTTTGTTTGTATTGAAATAGTGTCCGTCAAAAGGACGTCGATGTATGACTAACGTATGTTTTTTTTGAAGATTTTGTACACTACATATAAAAGTTTTCCTAATTTTTTTTAAAATTTATTAAAGATATGGATGTTATAATTATTTTATTCAATGATTATGATAATGTGAAAGATGATTACAGCTGTTTGACTTATAGAGACGACATAATACTGAAGTTTTAATATATTGAATCGAAAACTAAAGAATGCATTTCGAATGACTTAAAAAAAGATTAACAATTTTTAATTTTTATTATTTTTTGAGATCTTATTCGAAAAATTACTAACAAATTTTAGAAAATTTACAAATGTGCCTAATGGTGAAATAACTACATATCTATAGGAATATTTATGACTGAGAAATTTCACATTCTGTAAAGTCACACATGTCCACTGACTCATAATAGTTCATAAATTAATTATTACAATTGATGTATTTATCTATTTTTTAATTTTTATAATGAAAATATGCTTTGATAAAAAGATAAAAAAAATTAATAAATATTTACATTAAGAAATTTTTCCAAATCCAATTTTTTTAAATATTTTGTTCGCTTTTGTAGTATTGTTATGTAAAAAAATGTTTTTTGCAAATAAACTCTAAAACTCTCCGTAAAAAGTCCATCCGTCAAAACGACGTCGATGTATGATTAACGTTTCTTGTAGACCAACGTATGATTCTAGGGTTAAGGTTCAAGATTAGACTAGTGATGCGACTCGAGTAGGATTTTGTGACTCGAGTCACTCGAGTAATTTTGCTACGTCACTCGAATTGTACTCGAGTTTTCGAGTCACTCGAGTCAACCGAGTTAACTATTTCATTCCCTCCAACTCGAGTAAGATTTTTTTAAGCATTTTTAAATACCTTTATTGAATTAGTAATATGAGATAATATGAAATAAAATACATATGATTAGTGTACATATTATTTATTTATGTAATCAACAAATAAAAGTAAAATGACTTCTTAAGAATAATAAAATTTCCATGTAAGGATGACCAATTAATGACCATAAATAACATTTATGCAATTTTGATTGCAAATAAAAATTAAACTTAGTTATTTTATAATTAGTTTCAATTATCAATCATTATAATTATAAAATCAAACTGTATCAGACTTTTGTTTACACCTTACAATTAAATGTTATTTATTTAATAATAATGAATAAAGAAACTATTATGAAGAAAATCATAAAATATTAGTTTTTAGAAAACAGATATGTAAATTTTAAATATTTCAATTTTATTGACTAAAAAGTGGATAAAGTCAGGTTATTATATTTAAGTCAATTATCGGTATAATCGATTATACCTCGATTAATATACCGATTATAAATCGATTACGATTATTAGTATATAATCGATTAATCGATTGGTAAAATAATCGATCGGAACATCATTATTATACACCTATACTTTAGTCTTTACTAGTAATATTAACAAAAGCTAAATTCAAAATCACACGTATGTCCCACTTTCATAAAATAATTATTCAATAGTTCAATCAAATCAACCTAATACCTATTAATTTATTGTTATTGTATCAAGTGCAAGTTTCAACCCGTCTCTTTGTAACTAGTGAAGTAACATCTGGCCCTAACCGAGTCTACTCGGTGTGCCGAGTTGACTCGGAAACTCGAGTGCAATTGGACTCGAGTAAAAATTTTTTTTTCACTCGAATACGAGTTTGATAAATTCACTCGAGTCACTCGAGTAAACATCACTCGAGTCGCATCACTAGATTAGACTGTATACATGGTATATATCACAGAGGACAGAGGTACAATACGTATCTCTCCACTACTGAAATCAGTGTAATCAGTAAGAGATAGAAAATATGTTATATACGTGCATGGTGTTTACTTTGTATTGGCGCGCTAAACTGTGTATGTGTGCGTAATCGAACATAGAGGTTGCACTCACGTGACCGGGCTCGCATAAATATGTGTGATACCATAACGTTATGTGTGGGGGTTCTACAGTGCTAACAACAATCAAATTCATTGTTGTTTGACTTACACTTAGCGACTGCTACTGAGACACTGACTACCTACGAGCCTAAGGTACACAAAAACCCACACTGCAGATTTCATGATAGAGATAGTTGCTGTGTCTCCATTACTCCATGGTATACATCACAGAGGACAGAGGTACAATACGTATCTCTCCACTACTGAAATCAGTGTAATCAGTAAGAGATAGAAAATATGTTATATACGTGCATGGTGTTTACTTTGTATTGGCGCGCTAAACTGTGTATGTGTGCGTAATTGAGACAGAGGGGGCAGTCACGCGACCGAGCTCGCATACATATGTGTGATACAAACAACGCTGCATGAGGGGGTTCTACAGTGCTAACAACAATCAAATCCATTGTTGTATGACTGACTTACACTTAGCGACTGCTACTGAGACACTGACTACCTACGAGCCTAAGGTACACAAAAAGCCACACTGCAGATTTCATGATAGAGATAGTTGCTGTGTCTCCATTACTCCATGGTATACATAGTACAAGCGCGTATTCAGGACAGGGAGGTTCAAGGGGTCATGACCACCCCCCACCCCCGAGAATTAAAAATATACACTATTTTAAACACCTTTAATTTTAAACACTACATTTAATTTTAAACACCATATCGGTAAGTTTACC
Organism: Brachynemurus nebulosus; assembly: GCA_035578155.1. NCBI lineage: Eukaryota > Metazoa > Arthropoda > Insecta > Neuroptera > Myrmeleontidae > Brachynemurus > Brachynemurus nebulosus. Next base: position 85,326,868 of record JAPWDM010000001.1, on the reverse strand, counting down.
AGTTGACGTTTTTTTTTTTTTGGTCGTCAACGGTATAGAAGAAATGCAATTTATTATTTTTTTGTTAATTTTGTCTCAGAAATTTTTAAAGTCCTATTATTTTCCGCGTGAGCCCCCACCCATCCAAGAAGCTCCGCTATATACGCCCCTGACATAGTATCGTATTTACTTAAAAGTTTATCTAAAAATGGATTTATAATAGCTTAAAAGTTAATTTGTAATTTTTTCTTTTAAATTATCAACAGGCGTTTGCCCGTTAAATACAAACATAGATGTGGTTCCAGCATTATGTTTAAAACCTCATTGACTAGAAGTATTTTGCGCAAGTCAACAAAAAATAATAAACAAATGTTATTGTAGACAGCACTAGACAGTTTATCTTTCAGAGATAGTTTATTTATTAGTCAGGTGTATGTACATATATATGTGTGTGAAGTTTTTTTAAAAATTTTGGTACTTAATACATTATAAGAATTTTTGTGAAAATGGTTAGTTCATCCGAAATAGGCGTTGGAGATTTTGTTTTATTGGATGAAGTTACTCTTGATAAATTTATGCAAAATCTTAAACTAAGGTAGTAATTCAAAATTTTTATTTTAAAAAATGTCCTCAGTTACTTAGATGTGTTGCGGCTATTGACTTTTTGTTTTGTATGATGTATGAACATATTAAAAATTTCAATGCATATATAATGAATGAGCTTGGAGCTATCATCAGTTAATATCCTTAATAGTATTATGTATTCATTTTGAGCTAGCTGCCGTTATTTTTCTAGTATTACATTAAAAAAAATTTTTATTGTAGATTTATTTTATTTTATTTTTTGATTACTGGAAACTATACATTAGAGTTAAGAATGAAAATAATTTACTTGAATAATAAGTATTAAACACCTTGAATACAAATTAATTTTTAACGTGACTGTCGTCGGTTATTTTATATAGTGTCATTCTTTAATTAAACTTTAAAATTTAGATTACGCATGTAACGTGTATTAACGAAGTATAATAAAAAAAATTATATATAGAAATATTCATTCATGTTTTATAATTTTGCATAGTTTTTCTTTCATTAAATTGTTTACGAATTCCGAGACATTAAATTTGACAGGGAGGTTAGCTTGTTACATTGTTTATTTATTATTGTATACGCTTATAATATCTTGCACTATATGTACATGTGCCACGTAAAAATGTCCTTAATTGGCATAACCTTCAAGTCGTGAGTCATCGTGATTATATGAAGTCATTTCTAAGATTCACTTGTCATTTAAAATTTTTATTAGTTCTTACAATTAGTCACCGAAAATTAGTAATTTTATGATCGATGTATGTAAATAAACAGTTTACTGGTGATTTTAGAATTTTGGTACTAACTATAGGTAATTATAATTAATTAAGATTTTGATTTTGATGACTCTCAAGTATTTTAGTCTAGGTACCTATATATGTACATAAATAAGTATATTTTAGGATTCTGCAGAAAAATATTTCCGAATCTTTGTAGATTCGTCGTGTCGTCTATCATAATTTTATAATTTCTGCACCTTTGGCCCTATCAACACGAAAGTTTTCCATACCTATAGGTACAGTGGAACTTCAAGAAGTGCACAAAATTTTCCCTTCCCCTCCTGAGTTGCAGTTTGGAGTGACTGTAACGGTCTAAATTTTAACGTAACTTCTTATAAAAAATAATTTTCAAGGTTAATTTTACTATGAGTTTATGAATCTGAATATTTGAATGAAATCAATAATTATCCTACACTACTTATTAAATAAAATCTAACTCAAAAATTATAAAATAAGTTTTATAAACTTTATTTAAGTAAATAAAAAAAAATCAGAATAATATGTCTTAAATGTTATATTATTTTAATATTAATGAACATTGTCTTAATAAATTGCAATAAAATACTTCAACAATGTACAGAAATGACAACAATCCAGTTAAAACGTGTTGTGATTATACCAATATGTAGGTAAATTACATGTAGTGCAGTAAAAGCGTACTTTGACCGTGCATTTCGGGTAGGCAGCAATTTTTTTTTTGGAAGTCGTAGGGGGGTCAGTGATGAATGTAAAACCGAGTTTTCGGGATCCGCGGTGGTGTCGTTTAGCCGCCATCTTCGAAAAAAGGTCGAATTTTATTTTTTCGAATATCTCCGAAACCGTAAGTCTGAGAAAAAATTTGTAAAGACCTTATTTACAGATAATTTCATTTTCTACAAAATTTGTTATAAACTTTTTTACGTAGCTTTAAAAACAAAAAAGTTATCAGCAAAAAACCATGAAAAATTTAGGAACGAAAACTTTTGAAGCCAGATAACTTTTCTATTTTTAACCCGACAAAAAATATGCTTCTTATCTTTTTTTTAGAGTACTTTTCAACGAAAAATTTGAGGTATTAAATTTTATCATCCGACTTCTAGTTAGGAAGTTATAGCTCTCCAAAAGTGGGTAGGTAAAAATTGTAACTAAAAAATCGTCGACTCTTAAGTGACATATTAATTTTAAAATACACTTATTTTATATTGTTTTACTTTTTTTGGCTAGTATGATTTTACGAAAAAATACATATTACATATTAACCTCAAATTTAACACCTTTCCGCACCAACCGTGGCGCTTAAAGCCCCTCTCTCGTAATATTTCTTTTAACAGCTTAAATCCTAATTCATAACAAATCTCATCCATTTTTATTTGTTTAATAAAAACGCCCCTTTTTTTATTTAAAAGAACAATGTTTTACAAAATTAAATTATAGTAACTCGGGAGGTGCAGGTTCATTGGTGCACTGTATAGGGATGAACATTCGTAAGGTTCTCCTCCAGTCCCAGTATTCTGGATTTTTGTATCTTGCCAACCACGACTGTACTCGGTGATACACTCTGAATGTGTGCATACGAGTTGCATCTTGTGTGGGCGGGAGCGAGGCAAGATTAAATTTACTTTTAATTGTTGATTTTGCGAATCATTTGTACCGCAATATATTGATCGATTCTTCATGCTTATCACCGCCATACAAAGCAATAAAAAACCACTCTCCAGCAGCACTCAATAAAACGGGGTCTACTTCTTCGTTCTGAAATAATTCTACGCCTGAAGACAGCTCTGAATTTTTTTCAAGAGTATATATAAATTTCATTTTGCCCATATTGTAGGTTGCTGATATTGTATCGCACCCAGAAAAAGCATGAATAAACAAAATGTTATTACTTACTACATCCACATGCTTCAAGCTCGATGTAGAGTAAATTTTATCAGGCGTGTTGCCTTTTTTTGGTTTAAAGAAAAAAACATTTGATTTGTTACGCCCAAGACCAACCAGCAGTACTAAAATATCTATATCTTCAGCAACGATTGTTACGGAGTCGTACAAATCACACTTCTCCAGAGCAGAATTTACAATTAGTGAATCCGCGTTTGCTTCTGCTTGCTCGATATTATAGTCCCATTCCAGTAGTTCTTTCTTTAGAAGAGTAATTAAATTTTTCTTGTTATTTTCATTTGAAGGAAATTTTTCTTGTGGGATTGTCGAAATACTATTGCTACTGCAAATTATATCTGCACAGTGTTGCGTTTTCGACCTCCGAAGACGTTCCCACGATTTGGTGTCAGCTATGTTTGGATCGTCAAAGTAACCATCAAAAACTATACCTACCGATGAACCAAAATGATTTTTAATATATTTGGCATAATTTTGACAAATTACTTTAAATGATACGTTCCGCTCCCACACAACTGTATGGAGAAGGTATCCACCGTCAATAATGAAGAAATTATTTTCTCCAAGCTGCACGGGTGCACTAAGTGGTAAAAATGCTTTGAATAAAGAGGATTTCATGCCTTTCCGCATACCGTCCTCTGTAAACAACGATAATGGGAAAGGTGAAAGATCGTATTTAAAGCATTCTTTTATATTGCCGATTGACTGCTTGGATATACATATTCTTTGGAAAATAAGCAAATGATTAACTACTATTGGAGATGTATCCACTTCAATAGATCTTGAGACTGCGCTCAAAGGAAGCACTTTAGTTTTTCTTTTGAAAGATAAATTACTGAAATTCTTGTCAATATTTTGAAAAATCATGGCTTTTCCAATTTCAATTGCACGGTCACAGTTAATATAATCTGGGGCAATAATGCCAGTAAAAACTGATATTAATTCCGATCTTTCCAAAAATGGGTCATAAGATGCCAACCAGTGATCCAATTTTTCAACATCTTTGTTATCTCTGATGACCCGTGCATCTCTGTGATCGACGTGTTGTTCCAAATATTCCAAGGAAACATTACAGAAATTTTCTATTTGCTCGCAGATGTCTCGCAAAGATATCATTCCCAGTATCCAGGAAGCAAGCGTACTTTCAGATATTCCACGATGAGTTAACCCACCAGACGTTTTCATCATCCTCATAAGTGTTTGTTCAATGGTTTGGTCGGACATTATTCCACTCCAGAATTTGTTTGTCCGTCTGATAGTGAATCGGCCACCAGAAGTATAGTCCTCAAATTCTTATGGAGGCATACGTTTGTCTAGTTCTTACATATCTTGTAGGTAGAGTTGAGCTGATTTTGCGTACAAGAAATGCCCACTAGAGTGAAATACAGGGAGCATTTTTTGAACTGAATCTAAATGAAGGGTCCAGTTACCAGATCTTTCAGCTTCAATGAATTGTTTTAAAAGCGTGATCATTTTGAAATACTGTATCCAGAGCCTGGCTGTTGGTCCTTTATGTTCTAACATTGTAACAGCATCTTCGAATTTAGTAGCTATTTCCTTAAATGCCGTGATTTCAGCTGCTTGTAAAATCTGTGTTTTATTACTTACAATACTGTCCATTAAATCTCGTTCTTCATCAGTGAAATCAATAAATTCCATAATTTTTTTTACCAAAGACAAGTGCACCAAAATGTGACCCCGTACTACTCTTGCGTATGCGTGGCCAGACATAATATTATTAACACAATTATCAGCATAAATTAGTTTTAACAACTCTTCTAATTCTAATCCACTACCAGACACAATGTACCCAACTGAACCAATAATAATAATAATACTAATAATAATATATTAATATTAATAATAATAATAATAAAAATAATAATAATATGAATAATATTTAAATGCTTAAAAATATATCATTCAAATAAAAAAGATAGTTTTATTTATTTACATACCTCACTTACCTTTCTTTACAGCGCGCAAACTCGATAACTGTATGTTTAATAATAAAAATAGGTACGTCAAATTGTTCGTTAAGAAATTTCCTATGAAAAATATAAGAAGCATTAATCTTGTCGGGTTGAAAATAGAAAAGTTATATGGCCTTAAAGCTTTCCACTCCTTAATTTTCCACAGTTTTTTGTGAATAATTTTTTTAATATCAATTTTCTGACAAAATGTTTCAAATAAAAATTGTAGAAAATAAGATTTTCTATAAAAATGGTCTTTACAAAATTTTTGTGTGCCTGACGGTTACAGAGATAATCGAAAAATTAATTTTGACCTTTTTTCCAAGATGGCGGCTAAACGGCAACACCCCCAGTCCCAAAAACTCAGTTTTATATTCACCACAGGCCCTTCTATGAATTTCAGAAAAAAAATTGCTGCCTACCCGAAATGCACGGTTCGATCGTTTTGAGCGACGCTTTTACTGTAGTAATGTACGTATAACTAACTTGAAGCTGCACGGACCGTTTCTAATGAGTAAGCGATCTGAACACACAGGCATACTTAAGAACGTAGTGTATGTGTGTTCACGATGTGTGGCTCGTTCCTCTCACTTGATGTTTTTGTTGTACTTCTTGGAATGTGGATTTTTTCTGTATAGGTATACGATAAGGCCTCCTAATCAACTTGAGACAATAACTAACTTTTTTCATTCAAAATTTATCCAGTTTTGTTGATTTCAACTGGTTTGAATTATTTTTTTGCAGTAAACTAATCTTTTAAAAAATTTGATGATAGAAAAAATATATAATTTACAATGAATAATCTTAGATTTGAAATATATAACCCGAGATTTTCGTCGAATTTCTTGTCCTGACTTTACAGATGATGATTAGCAATGTTGCAATTAATCGTTATGATGTCGGTGTAAGTTATCGGTTTGGTTCGTTATCGGAGTTCCTGTAAGCTCCGTAAGCAGCGATGTTTAAAATCTAGATTTACACCTCATTGTATATGTTTTTGTCACTTTATTAGTTGCTAGTGGCCGTCCTGGGCCCTGGCTTCGCTCAGGTGTCTGTTTTGTTTCCATTTTAATATTTTATATAATTTCCCGCCCATTTTCAAAAAAAATAACCGATCTCCTAAGTATTCAAATGGGACATTCCGAGCCTTGACGGGATCCACTTTTTTTCCGCCCGAATGACATCCCTACTGTAATTGTCTTTATATTGTTAGGTTAGGCATGACTATTTTTTCGGTTTTGAGACTTTTCTGCAGGTACCCTGTAATGATAATTTTAAGAGTACTTCAATTTTAGGTCTTTCTTTGGGAACCGAGGCCCTGGCGGGCAATTATAATCCCACTTTCATCTTTTCCCTTATTAATCTTAATAGTATTTGAGGGAAAAGTCAAGAACCGTTCAGCTATTTAATTTGATTCCTATACGAATCTAGCTTACCTGTCTAGTTTAATAATATATTAGTCAATTAAGTCAACTTGATTTCGATCAATGGGACTATAATCAACAAGACTTGCTCGATAATAGTCATATTGATTCAAACATTTTAAAAGTGTTATAAAATAAAAGTGATGCTTTCTGCAAAGTATAGTGTTTATTTAATAGCAAATACGGAATACCATAAATTAACACTTAGGCTGCGGTTACATTGGATACGAATTCGTACGAAAATTGATTCGTACGAGCTCGTACGAAATTCATTCGTACGACTGTGTGGTTACATTGTATACGGAATCGTAATACGAATTCGTATTTAAATTTAAATTGAAAACCGTTAGTACATATTGCACGATATCAAACAATGGATCCAGTTACCAAATCTTATTTATTAGAATCACCGTTTTCAAAATTTCTAATTACAGAAAAACAATCCTGTGTAAACGATTATTTATTATTCATGTAGAGCAAAAAAAGCTGAGTTCTGGAATTACTTTGAGGAAATTTTTCAAGACAAACAGAAATTTTTAGAATATTTGAACATGTCGCAAGTCACATTCAATTACATTTTAAAATCTACTGAATTTTAGCTTCAATATTTAGTTAATTAATTTTTCATTACATATACTTAAATGTTTTTGTTAGGTTAGGTTAGCTTTATTATATTGTAATATATTTAATTAAAACATTATCTAAACATTTCCTCTGCCACCTTATTCCACAATTTTTTATTTAACTTTCTATTATGATAATATTTATGCTTTTGATCCCTTGAAGACCGCCTTTGTTCAACAAAAATAATTATTTTTTCTATATTCATTGAATTTTTTTCGTACGAATTCGCATCAAAAAACAAAATATTTTGGTCGTATCAAAAAATCATACGAGCTCGTACGAAAGAGTCGTAAGCAGTGTAACCACGCATATCTAAATGTATGCATTTGTTTAATTCGTATTAACTCGGATAAGTTCGTATGAATTAATTTTCGAATGAATCCGTATCCAGTGTAACCGCTACCTTACAGTCAGCCACACTCGTATTCGAACAGCGGCATATTTATACATATGACAAAATTTAAACCGAATGGATTCCCATAATTTCCCACAAATTTGAACTTTTTTGTTTATAATATTAATATTTGGATCTTCTACTTCCTATATAAGCTAAAAAAATAAAAAAAATTCATTAATAGTTTTTAAAAAAAAATTCTCTAAGAAAAATGTTATGCATGCAATTTGTATCAACATGTCCAACGCCACATTCGTATTCGAACACCTTACAATTTGATATACATATATTTTTATATGTTTCAAAAATGAATTACTTTATTTTCAAATTTGGAAGTATATTTACGTAGGTAAGTAGGGTAAAAGCCCCCTTTGTGGAACGGTATCTAATACTGGAACAGTTTTGACATTTACATATTTATTTCTTTAATTAAGTAAGGAAACTTTAAATGCGAGGTGAATTTAAATGGAAAAACAATCATTCTATTAATAATAATTTTTGTTATCAGACGTTTCTTTCAGAAATAACTTCATTAATATGTAAATGTTCATAATTAGATACCGTTCTACGAAGGGGGCTTTTACCCTACCTTTATTTTAAATAAACATAAAATTTAATAATCCTTAAGGTCAATTTTTTCATATATTTACTGGAAAATTAAAGGAATTTTCATTCAAAAATGACAATTTAGAACAAGATGTAGTATTTTTTATCCATATTTCAAGAGTTATTTTCTAATTTATTATCCTGTTTGTGGTCCTTTATGACATATTAAGTGTTAAATAGTCGCCTACTTACAATTTAAGCCCTTTCCAGTAAATATATGAAAAAATTGACCTTAAGGATTATTAAATTTTATGTTTATTTAAAATAAAGGTACTTACCTACGTAAATATACTTCTAAATTTGAAAATAAAGTAATTCATTTTTGAAACGTATAAAAATATATGTATATCAAATTGTAAGGTGTTCGAATACGAATGTGGCGTTGGACATGTTGATACAAATTGCATGCATAACATTTTTTTAGAGAATTTTTTTTTAAAAACTATTAATGAATTTTTTTTATTTTTTTAGCTTATATAGGAAGTAGAAGATCCAAATATTAATATTATAAACAAAAAAGTTCAAATTTGTGGGAAATTATGGGAATCCATTCGGTTTAAATTTTGTCATATGAGTAAATATGCTGCTGTTCGAATACAAGTGTGGCCGACTGTAAATATATTAAATTTTTGAAAGGTTTCTTGTAAAGGAGTCTCCACATTCTCGCCGAGGTTAGACGAAACGAGAATGTAGAGGGTCATTTCGTTGTGTCTCGCGGTTGGTGTTTTAATGCTATTCATATGCCTCGGCCAACCTCAGCGAGGAACTTCGACGAGGAACCTCGTCCTACTTCGGCGAGAATGTGGAGACTGCTTAAAAAAAACACAATTTGTTAAAATTGTTAATTAACACATTGACGGCTATGATAAAGTATGACGAAACGCTCAACTGATATACTATTTTGACAATCAATACACCAATAAATTATTGTTATAAGGTACATAAATAAACGTAGCTCGCTCTCCGTCTAGGCACGTAGGTGCGACACGTATTTGGTGTGTTGCACAATTCGCAGTGCACTACTGCAGTGCACAACCGCACTACTGCAATACCTATGTTACCTAAATAGAGAGCGAGTTGTTTGTTTAAGTATTTTGTTGGTGTACGCTACTGACGGAGTATCGGCGGAACAGTTCATTTGACGTCGTTCGGCGGAACCGTCAAAAAATAATAAATAAGTAAATAAATAGGTAAATATGGTATACTTGAACCATATTTAAACGGGATGGCTTTTCGAGAGGGTGTTATTAGTGTTCATAAACTTTTAAAAAGTTAAATTATTTTATTGCTTGCAACAAATGCCACCCTGTGTTCTCTGCACTTGTGTTTAAATGTATTATGTACCTGTTTTACGAGTGGTGGTTTCTTTTAACACTTACATAGGCAAGTAGATAACCTGCTGCGAACAATACTAATGATTATTGCCGTACTTGAAAAGTCATCCCATTTAAAGATAGTTAAGATATACATTTGATAAACGTAATATAACTAACTAGCTAATAAAATGGTTCAGACCTATTTAAGGTTGAAATGCTTAATAAAATATTTTGAAAAAAATATGGGTAGGTGTTATGTATTTGTGTCATACCTGTAGTAATTAATATATTATTATAGTATACATAAATAAGTACTTACAGTTATTTATTTTATTCAATAGATATTATTATCATTATTATTGGCTTTTATCAGTAATCTGATAAATTTCACGTGTTTATTTTAACGATGCTAATTTAAGTGCATTACGTGGCCACAGGTATCGAGGTGAAATTTACTAAATGATTAATAATATGATAAAACGCCTAAATGATTAATAAATACACATTAAATTCCAAAATATACATATTTTGAATTGATTCTATAACAGTAATTTTATTTACCATAAAACTCCCTAATTTTACCTATTAAACATAACTTCACCATACCAAACTTTGTGTTAAAAAAATTAAAATTTTATGGCTTATATCTATATGTATAGTATCTATATCTATAGCATTTTCTTTTAGTGACGCAGCTATTTCTAACAAACTGCTAGTGTTCTGTCAATTTTTCTGACATTACCAGCTGCCATTTCTTTAACTAATTAGCTTTTTTTCAGTTGATATGGTACATTCCTGTTTTCAAAAAGTGCAAGCTTTAGTTAATAATACCAGTGTGACCGAGTGCAGCTTAGTGGAAATTTCATTTGAATGAAATTTGTTGAGGAGAGCAGATGTGGCAACTGATGATAACTGGACAGTTAACCAGTTGTTTATTTTTATAAAAAATACGATACAAATTTAATAGTATTTTGTACGTTAAATAAGTAATTTCCAAGGGGCCAAACTACTATATGATAGTTAGTATCCCGGCTGTCACCAAAATTTTACGTCACAAAAGTGGGAGGAGCTTCCCCACTTTTTATGGTTATACATATACATATTTAGAGTTTGTGTTTGTATGTGTGCTGTAGTGGATATTAGTATGTGTGATATTCCATATATATGTATAGCTCGGTGACTGGAGGGAGATGATACATATTACATCATACATACACACTCGACAACGTACGTACCAGAGAACAAAGAGAACGAACATTACTATGTCTATACTAGGGAAACGAGCGAAACCACGAAGGATAGAAAATAAACCCCCACTATGTTGTATATGTGCACGCGGAGTTGTGTGTGTTAGTCCGTTGGATGTTGTGTGTATTAGTGTCTTGCATACATACATACATAATATGTACGTGGTGGTGGTACGTATGATGTACGTATACCACGTACATATACCGTGTTAATACGAGAGGTAACAATATAACAACAATTGAAACATACCCATTGAGTGCTGGCGAATGAATGAGGACTAAGCAGCCTAAGATGCACATAAATGCACATAAGTGATTGCAGAAAAGAGATAGATGTATTCGTTCTATTTGTTCTGTCGTACGTACACATAATGTCTGGTGTAATATGTATGTATTCTAGGCTTACGTATTCATGTATTACATTGTTGCAATAATCAATGTCCGTACCGCTATAAGTGGTGCGGACGACTGAATCACCTAAGCGATATCTGACACACTCTGGACACACTGCTAGCTACAGTTTTTTACACATACGCTTAGGACTTGGTAATTTCATATAGTAGTCATTGGTAATAATACAGTAGACGCCATGAAAGTGTTACAGCACGGGACTAAAATAACAGTTTCATAGTGACATAGGCGCCAAAATAAAATTTTGATTACATGTTTAAGAAATTTATGAATACGTTGGACATCCAATGGTACGTACTTCGATTTTACGTAGTGACGTCAGCGATTTAGTGGGGTTTTTCTCTCAAAGATACGTTGTTGTTTGTCTGTGTTGGTGAAAATTTATGTACCAAGCCAGAGTCAGGACCGTAGGTAATATTGTCTAATGGTCTTGTAACCTCTAACAATTTCAAAATTTCACTGCAAATATTATACACATATTCGGTCTGCATAGGTAATATGTAAAATGAGTAATGTAAAATTCTAGAATATTCTAATCGTCAACTAGCAGAGATATCAAAAAACAGACTTCACTATTGAATTGGTAACTAAAAATGAGATTAAGCAGCACAGTTTGACAAAAATTCTAGAATGTTCTATTTGTCAACTAACAAAGATATCGAAAAATCAATTACAGCATTTAATTGGTTATTGAAAAAGAGGCCAAATAGCATATCTTTATAAATGTTCTGGAATATTCTATTCGTCAACTAGCAAAGATATCCAAAAACAGACGTCGTCATTGAATTGGTCACCTAAAGAGAGGCCAAATAGCACATTTTGGCAAATGTTCTAGAAAATTCTATTTGTCAACTAGCAAAGATATTAAAAAATCGATTGTACCATTTAGGCCCGATTTACATTAACGCTCTGCTCTCACTCCGATATCACTCCGCTCCAGGTTCGATAAAATATTCTTACACAATAAACAATGAATGTATTCACATCATCGCTCTGATATCGGTCCGATATTAGTCACAGTTCTCTCTCGCTCCAATGTCACTCCAATATCAATACCACTCAGGTAATATTTTATCGGAGCGATATCAGACTTGTTATGGCTTGTACCTATAGTGTAAACACTTTTTTGATTCCACTCCACTCCGCTTGCATTCAGTTGTTATGAAAAGATATTTGTACCGAACTGGGAGCATACCCAGAGCAGCATTATAATGTGAATAGAAAACGGATAGGTACCAGCATGATATCAGCACTGTAATGTGAACACAACAAGATTATATCGATTCGAGAGCGTAGTGATATCGTATCGAGAGCGGAGCGTTAATGTAAATCGGGCCTTAATTGTCCAACCAAAATTATACTAATATAAACTAAATGTTTCATTTTGGCAAATATTCTAGGATGATCTATTCGTCAGCCAGAATAGAATATTCTAGAACATTTATCAAACTGTGATATTGCGTCTTCTTTCCGATGATCAATTAAATGGTGCAACCGGTTTTTCAATATCTTTATTAGTTGACGAATAGAACATTCTAGAATTTTTGTCAGATTGCGCTGCTTAATCTAATTTTTAGTAACCAATTCAATAGTGAAGTCTATTTTTTTATATATCTGCTAGTTGACGAATAGAATATTCTAGAATTTTTATCAGTTTTCACTATTTGGCGTCTTTTACGCTGATAAATTCGATGATGAAGTTGGTTTTTCGTTATTCAGTAATACAACATTTAATTTCGTTTATCTATACAACCGAATTTTAGATTGTAAATTGTTTCCTAGAATAGTTTTGTTTTAAATAAATTCAGATAAATAATCTTTACCAACACCCTACATAAAAGTTTGCCGACACCCCTGATCTTCCGATTTTACGTACTTCCCCTCAAATTTGCACCGACCACTACATACCATTGGGTTTCTGGTGTATTTTTAATAATTTTCAACCGACCTTCAATAGTAAGAACGTTAAATTTTTGTTTTTTGTTAATTCAGTTTTATTAAATTTAATAAGCAAAAAATATATGTAGGCGCCAGTGGTTGGTTTACTGCATGTACCTGTACTACGGCAATAACAAAACAAACATTTTGTGTGTACAGACATGTAGTGTTTGATTGTGTTTGTCGTACACGAGTGGTGGTTGTGTAATTATGAAAGAGTAAAAAACACTACGAAACCTCTTCGCGAGTGTGAACAATATTTTAAAAGTGGAATGTTAATGTGTGTTAGTGTTAAAGAACGAAATTTTAGTAACATAAAATACCTAGGTTTAGCTGCACAAAGTTGTGGAGTGAGTATTAAGTTATCCACATGAAGTGAAATGTAATGCTGACACCTCAGAATGTTCTGAGCAAACAAGCATAAACACTGATGAAGTTTTCATTTTAAGAATAGTTTCCCAATGTTTTTTTTTAAGTTTGACACTGGTAGGAAAACGACGAAAACTCAGTCCTTCCTTTTTGTAGTTCCTACACTGTGGAACACAGTAGTAAGTACTCCCTTTTCTTTTGTGTTCAAATGGCGGCTGTTTATCTCAACACATTAAATCACGTAATTATACGCACAATTTACGTGAAAACTTTATTAAATTGCTATTAGAAAATTCAACTGTATGAAAATTATCTATCATATGTTAGTTCCGCGACTTGTCGCTAGGAAATCTTATCATCGCCACTTTATTTTATTAAAATTCAATTCGAAAATTATGGTTAAGTGGGTCTACGGCAGTGGTTCCCAAAGTGGTCTGTGTATATCGACTCCCAGGGGTCGATGTCGATAATAATCTGCAAGAGGTCCACGGCGTGGCAAGAAAAAATTGAGGGTCTGTGAGGTGTAAATGCGGGTTTACAACAGCAAAGTAAACGTACAGCGGGTTTTGCTTACCCTAAAATGATAATACCCCTGTCGCAGCATCCTGCATAACATAGCGAATTTCCGTTCCAAAAATTAGTTTTTCTCGAAAACCAGTGTACATATAATAATGGTTCAAAATTTTTCCCCTCTTTCCAATGGTGGGAAAAATGTAGCACAAACTCTTAAACTTGGCAAAAAACTTATATTTTTCATGAAAAACGCCTAAGAAAATCATTCCGGGCATCCGACGTGTCTGACTGAAGAACTCGTCTGAAAATTTGTGGTATTCGAACGTTTCCCCAAATTTCATGGAAATTAAGGATGGTATGTAAAATCACAAACTACGATTTTAACGCAGATATTAAATAAAAAATCGCATGTCACAGATTGCAACTGCGACTCCAGTAATATAACAGATATTTTTAGCCTCTACCTATTTTATATAGTAGTTATACTATTCTGAACGCTTATGTGTTGCGAGGATATTATGCAAGTTATTTTCTTACTTTAAAAACTACCCTTCGCTATGTATTTGTATAGGTTGGTATATATATATAAGTACCTAACACATATGCACATACTTATACACACATAATATACACCATACACGAAGTATTACATATATGCCATACACTATTTCATAGGTACACATTTTTTATTTCGAATTAATAGTTTTTGACAATTGCGTCATCAATAAGTTCACCCGTTCTGTGGTTCAACCATTCAGACAAACGTCATATGAATTTTGAACCAATAATTGAATACAAAATTTTTAATACTCCTTAAAATTCCTTCTCGATTCTACATTATGTGTTAGAAAAAAATAATACAATAATCTCATCCAACCTTATGTTATACATATGTGTGTGTATTATACACTACCAGTTAAAGTGAAAAAAAGGTAAATAAACTAAAAAAATAGCATTTTTTAAATAAAATTCAAGTTGTTTTTAATAGAAAAATGTTTAGGTGCGATTGAAAAATCTGGTTGTCTGTTAAATAGCTATAATTTATTAATTACTATTTGATCCATTTGCACGGCAAAATATAATGAATTTTACCATTAAGTTGAACCTTACTGTACTCGTTATAATAACGTTCCCTTCTGCAGTGTTATTGAAAATAGGTAACGACTTAGGTCGCATCTTAATAAATTATTTATTTTATCATTCAAAATTTCATTTGTTTCTTTTAAAGAGATTGGAATCGATTATTATATTATTTTTTCTAACAAATAATGTGGAATCGAGAAAGAATTGTTTAAAGAGCATTAAAAATTTTGCATTCAGTTATTGGTTTAAAATCTATATAATGTTACTCTGAAGAGTTGAACTTATTTGACGCAATTGTCTAAAACTATTAATTCGACTATATACTTATATTCTGTGTAATATGTATATTGTATTGATTCTATTCATTCGTTACTTGAGTGCAGTAACGAAATATATTATACATATATGGGTAATCCATACGAAATATCTCAGTATTACAGTGATTGTATACAACGTACTTTATAAATGAACTAAAAAATTGTCAGATATCAAAATTGACTTATTTTTCCTTGTTTTCTCAAAAACTAGTTAACATAGAATAATAGTTCAGAAACCTTTTTTATGTGATTTTTTCTGCTCTTTGCAATGGTGTAAAAAAATGTGGCAAAAACTTTTAAATTATAGAAAATTTTGGTCAAACACTCATTTTTACGAAAAATGCTCAAAAAACCATGTTCCTGGTATTCGATGTGTCTGGCTGAAGAACTCATCCAAGATTTTTGGACTTCCAACGTTATCACCAAATTTCGTATAACTAAAAGGTTTTCCTGGAGAGTTATCGTGCTGATACATATATACATAAATAAATAATATATACATACATATATATATATATATATATATATATATATATATATATATATATATATATATTTTTTTTTTTAGTGAATGTTATTTTTGGGTTTTAGGGACCTCAAAACAAATTTCTGCCATAGTCGCGGGCTGAACTTCCACCATCAGTACGGCTGTAATAGCGAGTTTCCATTCTGGAAATTCGCTAAAAGTGTAGATCGCTTGGAGTCATTTGTTGGTTTGTCACAGCTTAAAGTGACTAGTCGTGCACCAGCTGTAGCGGTGTGAACATTGATTGTTTGTCGTTGTTATCAACCACTTGCCAACAGTGATCGAATATGTACATATTATATGTACGTACACAATGCACGCCCCACCTATCAGAGATTGAGTGTGACATATGACACATACACAAGCGTAGATCCGTGTACATAGACAAGAGGTTTATTGTAGTAGCATGTTGCGTGTTTGATGGGATAGAGAAATTTTACGTCATATTTTGGCAACAAGTGAATTTGTATATATATATAATCTGTGGGGACTTCCAACATTTTCACCAAATTTCGTAAAAATAAAACATTTCGTTCGAGTATTATCGTGCAGACACATACAACCTCCCGTTCGCTAGAAAATTTTGTTAGCCTAACGTTAGCTAACGGAGTTTACATCGTTACAAACCAGGCCCAGGGGGTCAATATTTTTTCATGGTTTTTCACGGTATAGAATAGAATAGAATAGAATATATAATTTATTGTATTTTAAGCCAAGTGGCTTATTACAATGGTTGACAAATTGTTATTATAAACAAATGTAATAATTGTATATAAAAATATAAAAATAAAAAAAAAAAAATATTGTAAAATGCAGATAATACAAGGAAGCCTTAAACCACAATAGAGAGATTAATTAAACAGAAAAATGTACAAATTTGATTCGGGTTTGGAGTCCCGACTCCCCCCTCCTCGGAAAAGGGCGGATAGAGTCGAGACACCTTACAATGTAAAAATTTTCAAATATTTCAAAATTAGAAAGAGCAATAAATAGTTGAGCTGCAAATGAAGTAAAAACGAGATACAAGCGTAAATTGGTGGATGCCAGCGTTAAAATAAAGGGAGGCTGCTACTTCATTCATTAATAATGAATGATCGTATTTTTAAGGCACATTCCATGAAATAAAAAACGTCATTAAGCTGGGCTATATTAAGCAGAATTTCACAGAAATTATCCCCATCAATTGGGCTCAATATGTATTTGTATAAGTACCAATTTCTTAAATGTTCATACATGGGACATCTTATTAAAATATGGTATAAAGTTTCGTTTTCGTAAAGATTGCAAATAGTACAGCTCATGTTTGGGTCAATAATATAACTGTTTCCATTGATATAGAAGGACATCGCTCGATTATTTACAGTGCGCAGTTGGAACATAACTCTAAGTTTTCTTAATGGTACATAGTAGTCGAGTAAGGTGGCGTGCTCTAAGCGGTTGTAAAGCGTTGCGTAGGTTGAGTTAGAGATTGATTCAAGGTCTTGCGTGATATAACAATAATTAATATCAGCAATAAAATTATTCAGGTGTTCTTTGGGAGTATCTGATGATAGATTTGACCATAAATGATCGTTGTTTGTCAAGGAGAAGTACACTTTGAGCTGGGAAACCCAGTTATATTTAATATTATTAAGGTTTGAATTACTCAGGTTAAATAATCTGTTAAAGCAAATACGCGGAATTCGGTTACTGTCCATACTTAGTAGTTTACATAACCACTTTAATGACCTTTTAACGACACTAGTAATAATTTTATTACAATTAAATTCACGCCTAATTATATACCCTGGAGTTGAGTGGTTTAAATAGTACAAAGTTTTAAAAAATTTAACTTGAGGTTTTTTTACAATATCTGGGTAACCTAAGGCCCATATTTCAGATGAGTATAATAATGTGCTTAAAATAACGGATTGATAAAGACACATTCTTGCGTTATGAGATTGCATTTTGGTTTTCAACATTATTTCTTTCGTATTCGCTATTGCTGAATTAGCTTTTGCAACCATATGGTAGCTAGCAATTAGAAAACGCCCCTAACTGTTGAATATGATACCCAGATATTCGAATTTATTTACAATTTCTAATTTATGCGAGTTAATCTCGAACGAGAGAGTCGAGGGCAGCCGTCCTGCTCGTTGAAAGACCATAATTAATTTTAGATTTTTCTGTGTGGTTTTTCACGAAATAAATACTTCTGAAGTACAGCCACATTCAAAGACTATGGAATAAAAACAATTAGTCACTACGTTAGAAATTGTTGTTTTAATATTTAATGCATGTTAATTTTTTTAATGCGAGCCCTCTGGTTTGTAAATGGTTTTTTTAAACTCTGCCAGCTAACGTTATGCTAACGAAATTTTCTGGCGAACGCCACCATATATATATATATATATATATATATATATATATATATATATATATATATATATATATATATATATATATATATATATATTAGTGAATATCATTTTCGGTTTCTAGGGTCTTCAAAACAATTTGCAGCCACTGTCTCGGACAAAATGGCTTCTTTGTGGTGTTTTTTTTCTTTTTTGCTTTTCAATTGTATTTTTTGGGAAAAAATCCAAATTTTTTATTCTGCTTTAGGACCTTGACGTGTCGTTCACAACTGAAATCGTACAATGATTACAGGGTGGTAATCGACCTGGAAAATTTGGAAAAGTCCGGGAATTTCAAATTTCTGGAAAAGTCAGGGAATTTCACTCGGAGTCAGGGATTTTTTCAGTTTTCGCCCCGGCGAGAGCGTCGGCCGATAGTCGGCGATCTTTTTTTTTTGCTGTTAAGTTGTATTTTTTGCCACTGACGAGCAAAAAGAAAAAAGTCGTCAAAAAACGTTATTTTTAGAAATTGCTTTATTTTTAAGCAATATTTTTTTCGAAGTACGTCTTGGAATTTTATTAAGAGTCAGGGAAAAGTCAGGGAATTTTGAAATTGGTTTTCAATCGCCACCCTGGATTACATACAATTAACTCGTTTGTGCCCAAACTTAAAGTCGTCGTATAAAAATGAAATAAACTTTATCATCGTGTAAAAAGGACAGGATTGAAATAAAAACATAAAAAATAAACTTCATTTTATTGCGAATGAAAAAAAATGCCGTCCTCAAATGGGGACAGTTGGCTTATTAAGTATGAAAAATTTCAAAATATGGTTTTTCGATGCACAGTGTTTTTATGCATTTTTTTACACTGCCAGCGCACTTCATTATGATAAATATTGCACCGTAGCTGTTTTTGAAACCTTCCCTGGAAAGTGACCGATACCATTGTATTGTAGACTTGGCACTTGAGAGGCACTTGGACGTGCACTTCACCAGCAATTGAATTATCACAGAAATGTAGGAATTTTTTCACTTCCAAAAATCTGTTCTTTGTCATTGCTCCAGTAACAATAGTTACGTTGCAATCTTCGTCTAAAGACCAATATATGTACCGTTCTCTAGCCAAAGTGTGGTAACCAGACAAAATAAAAATGCCCAAAAAAGTTTTTAACTCTTCAACAGTAATTTGAAAGTATGGTTATTTTTTTGTGCTGCATACATTTTTGAATACTAAACAATAATTTTAATAATAATACTTATTTATTACAATTATAAGTATTTAATTAAAAAGTTTTGAAAAATTCAGATTATTTGAGATTGTTTGGTAATGATTGTAAAATCATTCGGAAGTTTTGTGAATAATTAGTTATTAATGTGATAATTAATTTTGATATTTCTTTGATGAAAATGGCTGCCTCGTCCTCTGAAGAAAAAAAGATTTTGTGAAAAAAGTATTCGTAAAAAAAAAGAAAAGAAATACAAAATTATTCGATGTTTTATTATTCTGATTCCGTGCCTATTTATGCCATTTTACATAACGAAACTTAATACATACTTAAATTCTGTGTATGGATTCAACATATTATGTATGAATGTATTAGCGAATTTCCAAAACTGGAAATTCAGCTTTTACGCCAGGTGTCATGGTGCGACCTAAGCCCGAGACCATATCAGAAATATGTTTTGAGGTCCCTAGAATACGAAAATGATATTCACTAAAATTTATATATATATATATATATATATATATATATATATATATATATATATATATATATATATATATATATATATATATATGTATCCGCGCGATAACTCTCGAACGAAACGTTTAATGCTTATGAAATTTTGTGTGCGAATTCGATTTTCCAAATCGTTGGATGAGTTCGTTGGTCAGACACGTCGGATGCCCAGAAGTAGGTTTTCCGGGCGTTTTTTGTCAACAAAATGAGTTTTTTGCCAGAATTAAGCAATTTTTCAAATTTTTTTTACACCAAGCCATAGTAAAAGGTAAAATGCATAAAAAATGTTTTTATACCGTTGCTCTAAATTATTTACTTTTCGAGAAAAACTAGGAAATATGTCGTTCTCCATTTCACTCGCACTCGCATTCTTTTTTTTTCTGTCTCATTTTTTGCGAGCTAAATTCGAAAAAAACCGCTTTATAAGTAGCGTGTCATGATTTTTTTTAATCCAATTTAACGATTCGGCTATATTCTATTTCTCTGTCAGTTAAATGTTTTTATAATGTATCACTGTTCCATTTTTTTTTGACAAAAAAACTCCCGACGATATCTGTTATGTGATATGATCAGAATTTAGATTATATTTACACCTTCCTAAAATTAATAAGAGTTTGCTTCAATCGTATAAAAATTACGTTAAATCATATTCAAACAATAATATTTTTACGTAATTTTCTATCCAATTGACAATACAGTTATGATTAGAATTGTATAATCAGAGTATTCTAATATTAAATAATTTTGCACATTCAATTTTTTTTTTTTAACAAAGAAAAATTTTTTTAAATTTTGACACATTCTTTTATGAAATTTCGATTAAGAAATATTAATACCCCTGTCGCAGCATCTGCATAACATAGCGAATTTCCAAATCTTGGGCACTGGCGGATCTCATCTAAGACCTGTACCTATTTAAAATAGTTTAGCTTTCTAAGAGTAAAAGAATTTTTAAAATCGGTTGGGTAATTAGTTTTGGTATTTTTGGGGACCCAAGAACCCGAACGAATTTTGTGCAGCATAGTTGTATCCATCTAAAATAATTTAGTTCTCTAGCAGTGAGAAATTTTTTAGCATCTCGTTCGATAGCTTATTATTGGCGTTTTCGGATCTGCAAGATCCCGGTGGACCTCATTAAAAAATCAGCTCGACCGTATATTCTAGGCGGACTTTATGTAATATATATATATATATATATATATATATATATATATATATATATATATATATATATATATATATATATATATATATTCAAAACCCGTTGTGTAGCATTCTACGCCGCATTTGCATCCGCAGGACAGTTGTGGATCTCAGATAACACAACCTGTACCTATCTAAAATAGTTTACCTCCGATCCGCTTTTGGATTCGATGGACCCTGGCAGACTTTACATAACGTAATCTATATTTATCTAAAATAGTTTAGCTCTGTAACAGTGAAAAAATTTTCAAAATCGGTCGGTTAGTTTATTTTTACCACTTTTGGGTCCCATGGACCCTGACGGACCCTAAATAACGTAATGTATGTCTACCTAAAATAGTTAGTTCCCCAACAGTGAAAAAATTTTCAAAATCGGTCGGTTAGTTTATTTTTGACACTTTTGGATCCGATGGACCCTGGCAGACCTTACATAACGTAATCTATATTTATCTAAAATAGTTTAGCTCTGTAACAGTGAAAAAATTTTCAAAATCGGTCGGTTAGTTTATTTTTGACACTTTTGGATCCCATGGACCCTGGCAGACCTTACATAACGTAATCTATATTTATCTAAAATAGTTTAGCTCTGTAACAGTGAAAAAATTTTCAAAATCGGTCAGTTAGTTTATTTTTGACACTTTTGGGTTCTATGGACCTTGGTGGACCTTACATAACGTAATTTATATTTATCTAAAATAGTTTAGCTCTGTAACAGTGAAAAAATTTTCAAAATCGGTCAGTTAGTTTATTTTTGACACTTCTGGATCCTATGGACCCTGGCAGACCTTACATAACGGAATCTATATTTATCTAAAACAGTTTAGCTCTGTAACAGTGAAAAAATTTTCAAAATCGATCAGGCAGTTTATTTTTGACACTTTTGGGTCCTATGGACCCAGGCGGACCTTACATAACGTAATCGATATTTATCTAAAATAGTTTAGCTCTGTAACAGTGAAAAAATTTTCAAAATCGGTCAGTTAGTTTATTTTTGACACTTTTGGGTCCTGTGGACCCTGGCGGACCTTACATAATGTATTCTAAATCTATCTAAAATAGTTTAGCTCTGTAACAGTGAAGAAATTTTTAAAATTGGTCGTTTAGTTTATTTTTTATAATTATGGGATCAGTAAATCCTGGCGAAACTCATACAAGTCTAGTACTCTAACAGTAAGAAAAGGGTTCTAAGGATTTCATATAACTAGGGATGGGACGATACCACGTAGGTATCGATACTTTTACTCTATACCATATCGATAAGAAAATATCGATACCTACTCAGTATCGACTAAAAAGTATCGATACTTACTCGTATCGGTCAGTTTTGTTTTTGAGGTACTCTCCAAAAGTAATAACTTTTCGAGATATTTTCCCCATAAACGGATTCGTACAGCAGTGATTGTCGCGCCGCCTTTCGAAAATAGCCTCTCACAAGGTACAGAGGTACCGACAATGTGTAAATATATCCGCACCTGTTTATACCTATAACATTGGAAACGTTTTAATAGATCTGACGTGACCGAATCGTATTCAAATCTACCTTTATCAATTTAGCAAAACTAAAATACACAACGTACGTAAGACAGCAAGAGTAAAATATATAATGGCGTCACTTCCACTTGCACAGATTAAAAATCAACGTTGTGTGATTTGTGAACGAAATCTGAGTCTCAGATAGGTAGGGCAGTCCAGGGTTAACAATGTTACGGCAGTTGTCTTATTCTACGGCCTACCTACACCACCTACACTGTTATGAACACAGAGCCCGTTACGAATGTTACGAGCGTTACGAATGAGTACCGATACGAGTACTTTTGATCAATACCTACTTGGTACTTAGTTCTAAAGTATCGATACCAAAAGTACTTGGTATCGAAAGAAAAGTATCGAGTAAGTACTTGTATTTACTCGTATCGTTCCATCCCTACATATAACTTATGGCAGTCCGTAAGCTTCTTGCGGACATCATTTAATTAATTAATTCAAATACTTTAACTTACTAACTGTGAAAAAATTTTTAAAATCGATTGGTTAATTAATTTCTGGCCTTTTTAGGTCCCGAAAACCTAGACCTCACATAAAATACCTTAAATCCATTTGAAATGGTTTAATTTTTTAACATTATTAATTATTAGTGAAAAAATTTTCAAAATCGATTCAAAATATTTTTCCGTACATACATATGTACATTGTACATATTTTGTTTTGTTTCATATTTAATAATATTTATATCATAACATAATCTTCAATTTCTTGTTTACTTAAAAATTCAATAAAAAAAAAAAAATTCTTCATTACATTAGCTTAGAAAATCTGTTTAATTTACATTTTTCAACATGAGATAGAACCATGCTAATTATAATGCAATAAATGAGAAACAAAACTCTATACATGTATGTGTGTTATATCACATATATGTGAATAGTCTTCACTTGTTCTCACAAAATTCTTTAATAAAAAAGTGAAATATTTTTATACTTCATAAAGAACTGAGATATAAATATAAATTACTTATTAGACTAACAAAGAAAGAATAAAAGTGAAAATTTACATTTTCTCGAAAAATACTTAAAATAGAAAGAAAATTATAAGAATATTTTCTTCATAATTTTTTTTTCCTTTTCAACGATGTAAAAATCGAACTGCCTTATGATAGGATCGAATGATAAAAAATGGCCAAAAAACCTACTTCTGGGCATCCGACGTGTCTGGCTAACGAACTTAGCCAAGCCAATTCAGAATCCAGTCCGCACACAAAATTTCATAAGCATTAGACGTTTCGTTCGAGAGTTATCGTGGGAACACATAAATATATATATATATATATATATATATATATATATATATATATATATATATATATATAAATTTTAGTGAATATTATTTTCGTATTCTAGGGACCTCAAAACAGATTTCTGCCATAGTCCCGGACTCAGATTGCGTCATGAGACCTACTGTAATAGCTGAATTTCGAGTTTTCGAAATTCGCTAAAAAATTTTAAAGTGAATCATTTAAAAAGAGTTAAAAATAAATTAAAAAGGAAACATTTCTCTATTTTAACGTATTTGTAAAGAAAATTTTACAGTTTACTTACAGTTTTTTGAAAAAATGTAATAACATTTTTACATACAATAAAGATTATATTTGAACGGTAGGAAATCCACAAATTTTTTTTTATTTCTTTAATTAATTATTAAATTTGGTTTTAGAAGAAAATCTTCGTCTAGTTCGCTCCAAGCCGAAAGTATAGCCACTAATAAGGACATTCCACTGTTAAAATAAATGGAAAATATATTGAAATTTATTTAATGAAAGCCATTCATACACATTTTTAAAATATCCTTTTGAATTATATAACAAATAAAATCTGTGTAAAAAAATCTAATTGACGTGTTTTTTCTCAATTTTCTAATATTAAGTAAGGCTCGTTAGTTAGGGAGTGATTGTGTCAAAATTTTAATATAAAATATGGTAATTTTAACCCTCTTTAAAAGAACATTTCGATTTTAACAACAAAAAAATTTTAAAAAGTGTTTTCGTTTTTCCCGGATTACCAAAAACTGTTCTTAGGCATATCTGTGACTAAAGTTGCCTCCCTTTCTTAAGAAAATAAAGTATTTTTAAAATTTTGTGCAAAAAAATAAAACACAATTAACGAAAAAAAAGTACGCGTTCCCATATTTTTAAGATTTTGTAGTACAAGAAAATCCTTATAAATTCATCATGTCTGTTATTGCATTTACTAGCTTTTACGCAATTTAATAAACACTATCGTTTTGATTTTTTAAACTCATTTAAGACATTTATTGTTAGTGAGACATATTTGAATTATTTTCCTAACTAATAAATTAAATTCTGTAGACTGATGTTTTTGTAGATAAAAAAAATTCTAGGTAACGTCTGTATTAGACAAAAGTCTGAAAATGGACGTAGAATCTCACTGTTATTAATTATTATGTCTTAGTCTTTTGAAAAATTATTTTTTGAACTAAAATAAGAATAGGAGGAATATAAACTTAGGGGTAAACGACAGGGGTATATAAACTTTATTTTAGATTCTACGTTTATTTTTACAGAAAATCATCAAGTACCTATTATTTCTTTTTTGAATGTATAAATACAAAAAGTTCGAAATTATTTTATATTAGAATTTCAATTTTGGTCGACCCTACGGGTTGTCCCCATTTACTCTTTTCTTGTCTCTTTTGACCCCAATTTTTCATAGAGAAGAAATTATAGGATTTTTGTTAATTTTTCAAAAACCACCGATATTTTTAAATTTTTTTGGATACTGCTGATAAAGTGACCATCTTCGCGTAAATTTTTAATATATTAAAGATTAGGTACTCATAAAATAAATACAAAAAAATACGGTGTGAAGTCTGAATGCGTACCTATTCATCCTTGTCTACGGTAGCACATTTTTTATTGACATAAATATTAGAAACGCAGGAAAAGAGAGCAGGAATCAACATAGAAGTGGATTATGGTACGATATATTTTCTGAAAAAAGTGCTTAGTACCAAAGTTATAGAGTTCAAAGTGATGCACTTGATGATGACTTTGAAGTTGACCTTGAGGTCAATTTCCAAAGTCATTTGAAAATCATTTAATATTTTTCAAAAGGAGTAGTTTACTTTTCATCCCTAATGGTTCAAAGTATATTCGAACGAATTTCACATGCAAGATAGAAAATAAGTGATCAAGAAGTAATTTTGAAAAATACTTGCTCAATCGCAATCGGAAAAATAATAGTTAATCATATATTCAATTGAATTCCTAATATGATAACTATAGAGTAGCAATAAAAATTTTAAAAAATTTTGAAAATTTCTAATATAACATAAAGTTAATGTTTAACTTACAATTGGAGTGATATTTTTCTTAACTTTACTTCTAAAATTACTTACAAAAATGTTTTCTTCTAATTTTTCCTATAAATTTGCGCCTATTTTTCCATTTCGTCAGGTTTTTATTTTTTTTATTTTAGAAAAATAACGCAACAAATCAATTTTGAAGATAGATTGAGTCAATACATGAAATTACTGCTTATAGGTACAGGATATGGTCAAAGTTCGGCAATGGCTAATCATTTTCAACTGACCTTGAAAATCGATTTCAGGGTCACTATCAAGTGCATCGCTTTAAATTCTACAAATTTGGTACTCAGCCCTTTTTTCAGAAAATATGTCGTTTCAAAAATATTTAGGTATAACTGTTTTCATCTACAGAGGTTGAATGGTGTTTTCTACCCCTAAAAAGCGTATTTAGCCGAAATAAAAAAAACACGTATTTAATATTTTTCGCTGTTTAATAAGTATGTTAAGTTTCATTCAAATTGGCGAGTATTAGTTGGGTAGTGTTATTTGTCAGAATGTTTTGTCGATCTAGTTTTTTCAATATTTCTTTGCTCGTTTTCAGAATTTGTATTTTAATTTCTACGGACAAATAACTCATTCTTTTCTTCGATTTGAGTAACTTTTATTTGCTGATGTTGACCATTAATTGATCGAAACATATCAAATATTTTTCAATGATTTTTTTAGCGAATGTCGAAAATTTTGAAAATTTTTTCACCGTTAGTAAGTTAAAGTATTTGAATTCATTAAGTAATTAAATGATGTCCACAAGAACCTTACGGACTACCATAAGTTATATGAGACCCCTAGGACCCGTTTTTTACTGTTAGGATAAACTTTTTACTAAAATTATTTTAGATGAATAAAGGTTATGTTGTATGATTTCCGCCAGGGTTTACTGTTCCCGTTATTGTAAAAAATAAACTAACCGACCGATTTTGAAAATTTTTTCACTGTTAGAGAACTAAATTATTTTAGATGGATACAACTATGCTGCACAAAGTCCGTTCGGGTTCTTGGGTCCCAAAAATATCAAAACTAATTACCCAGCCGATTTTAAAAAATCTTTTACTCTTAGAAAGCTAAACTATTTTAAATAGGTACAGTTCTTAGATGAGATCCGCCAGTCCCCAAAATTTGGAAATTCGCTATGTTATACAGATGCTGCGACAGGGGTATGTATACAATATAAACAAACTATTGACTTATTTTTCATTATTTTCTATTTTTATCAAAAACTAGTTAACATAGGGTAAGAGACCCGATGACCGATCACTATTTTTAGCTGTATCATTAAATTAGCTTAAAAAAATTAAAAAATAAACAAAACACCCATTTTTTTTTTCTTAATAAGTATGAAACCAAGTTTTTTTAATCCAATAGATATGTTTTTAAGAAAATATAACCCAAAAATTTTGATTTATTAATGATTTTGTTTTATAATTTGTTGACGTCTATTAAAAAGCATACAGAAAATATTAACCTCCATTGAAAGATCAATACACTTACCCCTATCAAAAATCACCGATTAGTCCGATTACTAATGTACATCAGTACAGTAGTAAATCTTATACTATCGAATATTTGAACCATTCTCTTTCAGTCACTTTGACACTCTATCCACTACAAGAGGTCAGTCTGTGTCATAGAGTATCACAGAATGACACCTTGTGAAACATAGCAGCAATGACAGAAGGGTTTAAATATTCGATAAAATAAACCACTAAAATACTGTATTTTCTTTCGCCATCTATAATTTTGCTTTAAAAAACATTGTGTACATTGTGACATGATTCTTACTTATCTATACGCCATTGTGAATTTTTAAACAGTTAAATTGACGATAGATGACGTCAAAAATGTTTATAAAATAGATATGGAATATCTGTGTGATTCTCAAAATACCCAACTCGAAAACTTGGATCCCAACAAGAATCAGTCATACAAATAATATTTAACACATATAAAATTTAATTCAGCTATCCTAATCTCTTAAGTGGACTAATAACAATTATTTGTATACTTTTATTATGCTAATAACTTTAAAAATTCGGTGAAAAATGTTACAATTTATAACCCATGTGTTTTGAAAAATGATCATCCACCATATTAAAAATTCATGAATTCAACAAAAATTGTTATATATATATATGTATTTCTTAAATTAAGTGAGGAGACATTAAATGTGATGTGAATTTAAATTGAAAAATAATCATTGTATTAACAATAATTTTTTTTATCAAAGGTTTCTTTCAGAAATAACTTCATTAAAATATAAATGTCAAAACTGATCGGACTTATAACCCCGATCGACAATGGGGTCTTTTACCCTATAGAATAATAGTTGAAAAACCTTTTTTATGTGATTTTTCTCCTCTTTACAATGGTGTAAAAAAATGTCGCAAAAACTTTTTGCCTAAAAGTTTTTGCGACATTTTTTGCAAAATTATTCGTATCGCAAAAATAATGAAAAAATAAAAATTTTATTTACTCAAAATTCTGACGTGATGGAATTTTTTGACTATTTTTCCCGTAATTCGTACACAAAAATCTAGCAGAAACACTTTTTGATTGAACTTCAAAAAGGAAATTCGTTGTAGGTCTGTGTAATATACGGCAATATTTGTCACTTCCTTTTCTTGTACGTGTATTATAAGTATGTAACTACATATACTGTGTGAGTTTTTCGAGAGTTGCCATTTTTATTACAGCCAAACCGTTGATTTAATCGAAAAATTGGTCAAATAAGAGTTGTAGATATCGACGGGGGCAACCGACTGCTATAGTCAGGAGCTTTATAGCTCTTATGGTTTTCGAGCTATGACACAAACTTATAGATTTTTAAATGGGACTATATATTAATTTTTCGATAAAACTGATCTAATGCATTAATTAACAACATAAATGAGCAAAAAAAATTTTTTTACCCAAGTTTAATTTTTTAATTTTTCTTTATCAGTTAGGCGGTAAAAATATGCATATGTACTTGAGGCTACTTCAACCGATAGTGTTTTTCTTGGTTACATTTCCATTACATCCAAGAAAAGAACCTTTTCCAGTACCATTTCTATCATAAAAATTTGGTTGTAATAGAAATGGCAACTCTCAAAAAACTCATATGGTATAACTGTTCAGTGACTTTAGTAAAACTATATTATTATAAAATGTTAAAAGTACTAAAGGGTTATATACAGCTGTATCGGAATAGTATGCTATACACCAAGGGACTAAAGTGTGAGTTTTAATCCCGAGTGTGAAGTTTGATGCCCTCGGGCCTGTAAAGGCCCGAGGGCAACAAATCACACGAGGGATGAAAAAAACACTTTAGTCCTGTGGTGTATATTATATTTTAGGACCTTAAGGATCAATTATAATGTAACTTTTATTTTTTTCAGAATCAGTAGTATTTGCACAAAATTTGGTAATAATACGTTCAGTCGTTTACTTTAAGCTTATTTTGAATTCCTACAGTTTTGTGGGGTAACTTTGACTTAATTCTGATATTTTCCTTACAATTCGTATGTCAATTTTACCTATAGTTTTCTTTCATCATTTTCATTTTTTTGATATATGTATACTACCGTTTTCTTGA
The DNA here is from genome assembly GCA_035578155.1 of Brachynemurus nebulosus. NCBI lineage: Eukaryota > Metazoa > Arthropoda > Insecta > Neuroptera > Myrmeleontidae > Brachynemurus > Brachynemurus nebulosus. Next base: position 85,297,168 of record JAPWDM010000001.1, on the reverse strand, counting down.
AACCATTGGGAACGGATAAATACAGTCCATATTTCATTTTTATTTAAATATAAGATTACTCCAGAACTATACTATTACCTCTAGCTCTAATTCTACTTAATCTTTTTCCTTGTTTTGTGATTGCTTCTTTAGTACCGGATCAAATTTTAATGCAATTATATCTTCGTCTGTTTCGCTTAAAGATATTCTCATTATGTATCTGAAAATTCATTTTTTGTAATAATATAAAAACAGTAACAGCCTTAAACTTACATTGACTTTGTTTTTTGTATTTTTGTTGGTAATAGTAAATAGGATTAATGATTTACAGAACCAATAATAGCAAATAATTATTAAATTTGAATAAATTTAGATGAGAAACATTCAAGTTAAGAATATCAGTAAGAAACAATAACAGTATGTATTAAATAAATATGTAGTAACCTTAGCTATTAGTTTTTAAAATTACAAAAATTATTTTCTGCAAATATTTAGCAACTGTTTAAAATTTGTATGATTTTTTGATAAATTGGCCACAGATTGCTGTATACAGTAATAAAAAATTGATATTTTACGATTTTTCGTAAATTTCGACGGTTAGACAAAAAATTTTGCAAAACCCTTTTTTAGCGAGCGCCTACGACCCAATAGGCACCTACATGCCAAATTTCAAGTTTGTAGGTATTGTAGTTTTGAAGATTTTGTGATAGATGAGTCAGTGGTATTTCTCTTTTATATATATATATATATATATATATATATATATATATATATATATATATATATATATATATATATATATATATATATACATAGATTATTGTTGCTATGCAATATTTCCTTGCTCAAAGTAATTTTTTATTGAATATATTACCATTATGACGTCACAGACATCGCGATCTTTTGTAGTGCTGTTTATAACCAAATGAAATTTTTTGAAATTTTCTAAGTTTTAATTAATTTCGTGTTTAGTTATTAATGTTATTATATATTATTTTTAAATTTTTTTTCGCATCGATTATCAACATTACCGTAAACACGAGTTACTTGAGTCCAGATTTGCAAATCATCTGATAACTTCAAAAATTGAGCGTAACTGTTATATTTATTTGGAATAAGAAATTCACTATATTAATCTGTATATGACTACGGTTAATTTATTATATAATATGGATCTTTTTCTTATGGCTCATAAATTTTATAGCTTTTTAGATTTTGGTTCAAGTTAACCTCAAGATCGGGTTATTTGAGCCCAAACCTAAATTTCCAGGTGATTTTTATTTGAAAACAGTTTGAGACCATGTAGGATGTTGGTTACTAATTAAAACATTGTACAAACATATAAGGAACTTTATTTATTCAATACTCCTATCGCAGCATCCTGCATAACATAGCGAATTTCCGTTTATAAAAATTAGTTTTTCTCGGAAACTAGTTGACATAGAATAATAGTTTAAAGATCTTTTTTATGTGATTTTTTCTCCTCGTTTGAATAGTGTAAAAATTTTTAAATAAGGAGAAATTTTGGAAAAAGTTATATGTCACGAAAATTTCCAAAAATAACATGTTTTGGGCATCAGACATGGCTGGTTAACGAACTTGTCAAATGGTTTGGGGCTTCTGCGAATTTCTGCTATAGTCTTGCACCATTTTATACCAAAGTTATAATGGGCTCAAGTTACCCTAATTTTAAGGTTATTTTACTGATTTATCAAAACCTTAATTTAAAAAATTAAGGAAATAGTTGGCATATGAACATATCTGAATTTAGTTTAGTAATGAACAAAATATTAAAATTATACACTTACCTTCCTTTGTGGGCTACCACAATTATTTTTACAGTCAAAAGTTAGCAACGTAACAAAACATCAACTTCAAACAGAGAGTGAACAACACTTGCCTCACCTCTAGTGTTAATTTTCAGAACTACCTAAACTTAAACACCGTAAACCTACTACCGTTACCTATTAGCTAAACATATAACTTACTTCTACTACTGACTAATATAAGCACAAAACAGAAAATAATACTTTTTCCATTTTGGGCTCAAGTTACACCCCAGGGCTCAAGTAACCCGCGTTTACGATATTTATGATATAGGTAGTACTGAAATAAAACAAAAAAAAAATATTTTTATTCAAAAACTCAATTTCGTGCTTTTTTGACGTTTTCGAAGTTTGTGTCACGCAAGGGGACAAACTAGGTGGTCTATGTCACTGTTCCACTTGTAATGAGTTTGTGACGTAAAATCTCCCCCACCATGTCGTGTAGGTACACACCGCTTGCAATTGTGTTAGTTTGTTGTTTGCCTTTGTGTGCGTACTCACACATACCACCACAACACACGTATTATGGGACAGACCAAGCTGTCCAATTTAAGTAACAATGGTGTTCATTGTTAACACAATGCAATGTGTGTTCGGCGACGGACACTGACTGACTACTTGCCTTAAGCTGTGACTGGCATACAAATGACTCCAAGCGAATTACACTTTTTTTATATTAGTTGGCTTCTAGTGTTCTATGGTGTCACGCGTAAAGGTCACCCAAATAAGGCTAGAGGGTTAAAATTTTATATTCGGATTAAGTTAGTATCAAGGGTGTGCCTTTTAGGGGGTCTTAACTTTTAACCCTTACCCCTACGATTTTTGTACCAAAAAAACATGATTTTTCTTGCTTTTTACCAGTTTTGTTCGGGTCAAAATCTCCCCAAATAAACCTAGATGGCTGAAATTTTGTGTAGTTTGTATATACGATATTTTCTCAAAAAACACGTGACCGCAAATAGGTTAAGTTAATAGCCAGCCAGTGCTTTTTGGAGGTTTCAACTTTTAACCCTTACCCCTACGATTTTTACGCCAATATTTTCTTGATTTTTTTGCTTTTTTCTAACACGCCTAGAGACTCTTTGAGTAAACCTAGAGGGCTGAAATTTTGTACATGTATTGAGTTAGTATCCAGTTAGTGCCTTTTAGGGATTCCACATTACCTTGACCCCTACTTCTCCCATTTTTACATCGGAATTCTATAGTATTGTTATATCTGTTTAAAATGATTTATTTTAATACTAGAATACAAATATGCATAGTAAATTTAAAAAAAAGTGAACTAACTGTTATAATAAATATAGTAAATACTGTAATTTAATAGTATATTACGTGATTGAGGTTGTAAGTGGCATATTACACACGAGCGAAAAAGTTACGCAAGAGCCGCGCAGCGGCGAGTGCGTAATTGCGCGAGTGTGTAATATGCCTTACAACCGAGTTACGTACTATACTTTATCTACGACTAACATGAAATTCACAATAAACGACAAAAATTTGGTATAAATCTACAAATATCAATACATTAAAATTATGTAGTATTTGAAATTTATTAAAAACAAACGTAAACAATCAGTTGCTAGGTAAAATTTTTGTACAGATTCTAACATAATATGTATCACGTATATCACTATGTAATATATAATAATAATTATAAGAATTAATAAAAGTGTAGTAGGCGTTGTTATTTTTAGCATACATGCGTGTAAAAGCCCATTTTTTGTACAACTGGATATATGATTGTATGTAAAACTTAGGTTACTTAGATAGTATTTTGTACAATAAACAAGCAATTTCATGGTAGTCGTAGATAAAAAATTTTTTTAAAGTCAGTTTTTATTTATAAAATATGAATTTTTGATTATTTGGAAAGAAAAAATATCTTCATAAAGGCCTTCCAGTTCACTATTTAAGGTTCTTTTTAATATTTAAAAATAAAACACAAAGGCTATTGGCGGATGAGCATGGGTAGGAATGCCCTCGTACGAATTGTGTTGGCTTTTTTCCTGGTAACTGCTATCGGCATAAAATTGAAATTTACTGAGATTCAGCCCTTAAAAACTTAAATCCTTTTTTTAAGGCCCGATCAGCCGGATACTTATCATCAGTTTTGAAAATACCAAAATGACAATCCGCCTGTACCCTTTCAACCACATTTAGATAATGTTAATAGATTTGAGCGTTACTTTATGGTATTCCATATTTGTAAATAATAAACAAATACTTTATTTTGCAAAATACTACTTTTATTTTGAAACTATATTGTCACAGTTTCAAAAATAAAAGTGGTATTTTGCAAAGTAAAGTATTTGTTTATTATTTACACATTTAGATATCTTGAAAATACCGAAGATGTAGCGAAAAATTCGACTCCCGTGATGGGGCCCCGCTGCACACGGCGTTTTTTATTATGATAAGAGCTAGTTGCTAACCCGTGATATACGTTGCTAACAGAAGGAATTTTTTTTTTTAAACAAAAAAATCGAAAATTTAACACCTTGTAAGTAAGCTTTTTGTTAAATTCGTCGGCATTAAAAAATTTATATTTTAATAAATTCTTCGTTCAACGATTATAGACAATAAAATATACATCGAATGTTTTTAAAATTTCGATTTCGGATGAACCGTTCTCGAGTTAGGTACCATATCCACCGCAAGTGATGCCCAACAAAAAGACGCTCCTGGAATACAGTTGGAGTTCCCTTTTTTCAAATATTTTTCTATGAAAAAAATTTAACAAGTATCCCAAAACATTTACTGACCGATGTTAACAATTTTTAAATAAATATTTATTTTGCTGTTAAAAAAAAAAATTGAGAAAATGTCGTCATTTCGCCCGCAACAACTGTATACAGCCCCTTAGTAATTCTACATTTTATGAAATATAATTTTCCTTATAACTGGTTTATTAGGATTTCGTAGTCATAACCACAAAATCATTATAAATTCATCACTTGATTACTTTCTAATAGTCAGTGTCGAATTTTATATAATATAATAGGCAGTGTCGAACTTTACATAATTTAATATAGCCTAAGAGCTATTGAACGATTTTCACAAAGTATCTTCTACCGGTTGGGATTTTTTACACGAACAGTATATAGGCCCACGAATCAGGAATGGACAACCTGGCAGTCAAAAGCGGGGCACAAGACTATTGAAAAAATTTTTGAAAATGCAAAAAAATGGGCCCAATTCAAAGTATTTTCTACCGCTTGAAATTTTAACAGTATACTCCAGACACTCATTGAAGCCAGAAAAAAAATCGACAGGCGGTTTGGTGGGGATCTACCCCTTGCCAGGTGGGTCCAAACATGTCAAATTTTTTACCCAACTCAAAGTATTTTCTACCGGTTGAGATTTTAACAGGATATTCCAGACACTCATTGAAGCCAGAAAAAGAATTGACAGGCGGTTTGATGAGAATCTACTCCTTGCCAGGCGGGTCCAAACATGTCAAATTTTTTACCCAACTCAGAGTATTTTCTACCGCTTGAAATTTTAACAGCATACTCCAGACACTCACTGAAGCCAGTAGAAAAATTGACAGACGGTTTGGTGGGAACTACTCCTTGCCAGGCGGGTCCAAACATGTCAAATTTTATACCCAACTCAAAGTATTTTCTACCGGTTGAGATTTTAACAGGATACTCCAGACACTTATTGAAGCCAGAAAAAAATATTAAAACATTTCATACAGTAGTTTTCTTTAAAAAAATTCCCTAAAGTCACCTTTTTTCAGGCGGTCACACTAGTGGTTCCCCTTAACTAAATAAATTGATTTGTATATTATTATTATTAGTAACATTAAACGGTACATTTTTACTAACATGGGAATTTTTTTAATAGGCTTGTGCCCCGCTTTGACTGCCAGGTTGTCCATTCCTGATTCGTGGGCCTATATACTGTTTGTGTAAAAAATCCCAACCGATAGAAAATACTTTGTGAAAATCGTTCAATAGCTATTAGGCTAATAGGCAGTATCGTTTCGGAGCACACTAGTTCGCTCCCGCGGTCAGAAAACCCTGAAGGGTAGTATACTAGTTCTCTCCCATGACCGTATACTAGTTCGCTCCCGTAACTATATGCTAATGCGATTAAGGTTCATTCTAAGAACCCAAAGAAAGAGAAATTACACAAATTGAACAGCAAAATAAGAATGTGTTTATTTGTGTTCTATAACTTAATATTAAATATCATACATTATGAATTTGGTGTAAATTTGCTTTGCATCTTACTATATAGGATATCCCCACCGTCATTTAGGTAATTAATTTTACCTGTCAGTAGATAACAGGCCGGGGGCGAACTAATCTACGACCTTTTTTCAAGATAAGATTAAAATCTGACCGCGGGAGCGAACTGGTATGCACCCTATCGTTTTTTAAAACTATTATTGAATTTTTTGTAAATTCATATAGAAAGTAAAAGGTTTAGATAATCATATTACTTATCAAGAAATGAAAAGCTTATTTTAATATTAATCGGATCTTTTGGTTGCTAGCCAAAATAAAACTTTAATTTAGAATCTAATTTTCTCAGAAAACACGTGACCGCAAATTATTAACAACAATATAGCTATTAACACATCTGGCAACCTAGAGGTTGTGGCCGACTGAGAGCTGGCAACCATTCTTTTTAACATTTTTCACATCATTTTCTTTCAAATGATGTTGATTTCATTTAAAAAAATTATAGTTGGAATTCGTTCAAAAAAATGGATTACCATATAGGTACTTAATAAAAGGTACTGCTAATTTTCAATAGGCCACCCGGCAGCAATGTATTACATTGCCATTAAGTTTCATTCATCATTTAAATTAAGTTTCATTAAAAAAAAAAACAGATACCTGCAGAAATCAGCTGCAGGATCTTGTACTACTAGAATATTCTTGTCTTGAAAATGGTGTTGTTTGACACGGAAACCGGTTGAAAATTTTGATTTTGATTGTTGTTTGCTTTATCGTCAAATAAAGTCACAATTTGTGATTTTGAATGTTTTAAATTTTGACGAAAACTAGAGGTGAGAATTAAATTATCCATTTCTAACTTTTTTGATTTGCATTTTTAATCATTACTTCTCAATGAAAATGATTTAGAAGTCTTATAATAAATTATAATAAAGATATTAATTATTTACTGCATAATCTTGTATCGGAATTTTTTTCCCCTAAGTTATAAATAATATGGTATTGAAACTACAAAACCAAATTTTTCAAAGAAAAACTATATTTCTCACTAAGATTTTATAATTTACAGAAGAATCCTATATTTTTATCTGATTCGAGTTCCAAAAAGTCATCACCTCTAGACCTTGTTGTTTAGAAGGTAAGATTTTTAACTATTTTCAGTTATAAATTATACTGAAATACTTATTGAATGACTTTCGAATATTTTTCTGATAAGACTTGCTTCTTTATTACTTGCTGTAATTAAATATAGTAATATGTAACAAATTATTACAAAACATGCATTATTATTAAAAATAAATGTTAAATAATACTACTAATTATATCGGTATTATCGACAATAATCAATACTAATTAATGTTTGAATTTAATTTATTAAAAAAAACTTGTAAAATATTCAATAACAACAATATACCTCGTAAAAGACTTGTTCTTTTTATTCAGAAATATATATATATATATATATATATATATATATATATATATATATATATATATATATATATCTTATGTGTATCATATCAAAGAAACGTGGGTAACTGAATAATTCCATAATTCCTGAATCTGGTTGGTGTTTTTAAAAACGAGGAAAATTTGTATTATTTTAGAAACATTTTAAGATCTATTTTTCAAAAGGTAGGGAATTTTGCTTCACGGAATCGATAAAAAAGGATTGTTTCAGCTTTTTAAAACTCTGCTTCCAATTGTTGTAGTGTTATTTCATTACTTTCAGAAATACCAAAGACTAAAGTGAAAACTACCAGTAGTAAAAGTGAAAAATAGAGTGATTAAACTCTTAAACTAAGTATCGTTGAAAAACTTTTGAGTAAAGAAATTAAAGTTAAAAGTATTAAAAAAAAAAAGTATAACACAGTTTATAACAAAAATTTAATTTTTTTTTTTTGCTTCCGTATATTCTTAGAGGGTGAAACACCTTTTCCAAGTAGGAAGTTAAAAACATAAAAACTGGCGAAATTTTGTCCATAAATATTAAACAGCTTTAGAAAAAAACATAATACTAAAAGAACTGGCAATATAAAAATTGATAAAATTTTACAATTTCTTTCATTTATACCACCATTTTCATTAGGATCTAAGATTCGCGGATCTGAGGTGTTTGCAAATATGCAGCACTTATTATGTGACATCGTGACCTTATTATGTGACATTTGTATTTTTTGAATCTGTTTTAGATAAGAGCTTTTACATATATTTATTTATACAACCTATCGAGTATTGGAATTTCTAAAGCTATGTTGTATTTGTATAATTATAGTTTCGCTGATTGGTTGGTCATATTCTCCACGTAAAAAGAAAATTTAAATTTTATAACGTGTTAACCGAAAAATGTAAAAAACGCTAACTATTGGAAAACCCCGACTTAACAGGTATATGTTCAATACACATTTGGTGAATTTTATCATATTATTATTACAATCATGTTTGAGATAAGAGTAAATAACTTGAAGATAAAAGTACCGAAATAAATTTTAAAACAATTTTAAACGCAATGGTTTGCTTTTAAAATCAAATTGTACTAAAAAGTATAAAATAATTTTTTTCTGTGATTATAGCTGAACAGAATAATTTTGAATATTTGTAAAAAGAAATCCATTACTTACAAATATTACATACTTTAAATCAAAATGATTAAACAACTAGGAATTTCGATTTCATTTCAAAAATAAAATTGTAAAAAAATGACAACAAAATACTTACAAATAATATTTACTATTTACTATGATATGGGCCACTTGACAATGCTGACGTCATGGTGACGTCATGCTTTGCCATGTAAAGAAATATACCAAGCCCTAAGCGTGTTTATAGAAAACTGTGGATAGCAGTGTGCCCGTGTGTGTTTGATACCGCTTAAGGCATTTAGTTAGTCGGTATCGGTCATTCAATGCACAACGCATTATTATGTATTGTTGGATCATTATTAGCTTGGACCCCACCTTGCTCCGTCCGACAATACGTGTTTTGTAATTGTGTGTGTTTCAACCGACACAGTTGCAAAGATCAAACTAACACCACTACACACAGTGTGTACTTACACAACATAGTGGTGGGAAATAGAGGGGATTTTTTGTCTACATTGGTATCACTAGTGCAGAGATAGCAACTTGGCTTCTGATTAATCTGTGAAATATACTGTTTAAGTGCCGATGCACACGTATGCGTGTTTTTACCGCTGCGTGCACGCTGCGGCGCCGCACGGCACCGCAAGTATGTGTACATCACACAATTTAACTCAATGTACTTTATAACCGCTGCGGCGCCGCAGCGTGCACGCAGCGTGCAAAAACCGTAACACATATAAAGAGACATTTTTTTCACCTGTTATCGATATATTCTTTTTTAAAAGTATTTCTAACATCATTTTAGAAGTATACGAATAATTTAAAATACTTTTTAAGCGTACGACAATAAATAAACGTCGTTCGCTTAGAGAAATCATATATAGGGTGTTTCCCCACGCAATTTATTTTTATATAAGAATTAGAATATAATTGTGTAGAGAAACACCAGATTTATATGATTTCTCTAAGCGAACAACGTTCATTTATTGTCGTACGCTTAACGAGATACCGGTGTATTTCAAAGGTTTATTTTTGATGTTCTTATTGTTTTTCAAATATAATTTTTATTTCTTGCTCAGTGTGTCGAGCGCAAAATTTTTAATTCGTGGAATATGAAAAATCCTAAATAGCTTATAATTTTGCGCTATTATTTGTCTTTTTAATCCAAAAAGATGGTACGTGACCAGGTGGAGAGGGGTGATTAATCATACCCAAAAATTTAGGGATGGGAAAACCGGCCGGTTTTAACCGAAAACCGTTCTTTTTTTTGTTTCGGTGAACCGGTTTTTTTCGGTTATTTTTTAGACTCGGTTATTACCGGTGTTTTTTTTTAACCGAAAACCGGAAAAAAAACCGGACAAATTAGTTTTGAAAAAAAAATCTTAATTTAAAAAATTATAGGTCAATATTTAATGGTCGGTGTTTTTTTCTACAAAAATAAGTTAATTTCTTTAAAATTCTAGTACATTTACGTTAAAACGACCTAATAATTAACATTCAACAATTTGTAATGTAAATAAGTATGTCGATTTTGATAATTTTCTGAATATTTTTATTAGCTTAGATCCTGTTCCTGCTACTCTCCATATGTCTTTTATAAAAAAAAAATATATATATATAGTTTACTGTTGGCGCTGTAACTAATATACAAGGTGGCGTTGATGGTACTTGTATCTAAAATAGAGTCGGGACATGGGTGTTGATAGTTCGCTATATTTCATCAAATATTCATCTAAAATAAATTGGAAATAATTTTCTGGGGGGAGGGGCACCAAGTGACCCCACTATTTTTCAAAAAATTAATAGTAAACAATTTCCTCACCTAAAGCGAACTTTTTAAAAAATACTGTATTTATTTTAAAATATTTAATTTAACCTATTCCATAGGTCAGTATACGTATTTTTCGAAGCCATCTTATGTTAGTAGCCGCGAAAAATCTATCATTTTACTTTAAATTTTGAAATATATTTACGGAGAAAATAAATTTGAGAAAATCTACCTTAATCCATTATCTATTTTAAGATGATATAATAACTTAAAAAAAATTGGTCTGACGTCATCAAATACATGCAATAAATAAAGCAAAATTAGACGTATCCAGTCTTCTGCCTCTTTTCCTTTTTGTTATTTTTATATTCGAGTGACTATAGTAACATAAATATGTACGTTTAATTTTGCTTTATTTGTTAATGACGTCAGACCAACTTTAGTTAATTTGATCTACAGCAAAAGTATACTGTAAAGGTCAAAATACATTTTTCGTTGCCCTAATTATTAACGAACATTGTTTAAATAACAGTCAGTAATTAAGGTATGTAATTTTTTTAAAAATAATTTTTTTCTTTTCAAAGGTTTAAATTTGTTACCTAAGTGTTATTGCCTAACCTAATTTGTTTCCAGCTTTGCTGACGGGTATTTTTAGTTAAAGAATCTTTTCGTTGAATTGATAGGTAACAAATTTTCGTTAGACAAGTACAAATTTATCGTGTAATAATAATCAGTGAAAAACATTATTTTTTGTTTAGAGTTTGTGTTAGTTTTGTTAATTTACTTTTAAATTTTTATCTGTATTCAGGGTATTCATTTCGTTTAAAATGAGTACAAATGTAAAAATAAAAATTTTCTGATAATATTGTTGTTTTGCCTAAAATAAAAAAAAACGAAAACCGGTTATTTCAAAAACCGGTTATTTTGAGCGGTTTAAACCGTCCGGTTAAACCGAGCATAAAAAAAACCGAAATAACCGAAAACCGGTTATTTTTGAAAAACCGCCATCCCTGGGCTAAAATTTAAAAATTTCACATGTAAAATAATAAAATAAATTATGTATATTATTTCATTAAATTATTTAAATAAATGTGCTGATTTTCTTAAAATTTTACAATATGTTGATGTGGCTAGAGTTGGCCATATTTTCACCTATGTACGGAAATATGGCCATATTGCACATTTTTTAAAAAACCAAAAATTTCTAAAAATTAAAAAGTGACTCTTCCTAATTTATTATAATATTAATAAACCATTAGTCGTAGAATAATTGGGTATTATTTATTTCCCTTTTATTTGTTTTCAGATAATTATAATGCTTCAAACCCTAAGGTGGCCATATTACCCTTACGTACCTTAAGTAATAGACATTGTAGAATAAAGAATTAAAAGAATTAATTGTAAAGTCCCAGTTCAAAGTATAGTTCTCTCTTATATCCAAAATCGTTTCTTTGTAAGGGAGTTGCAACTCAATACATAATTGAAATTCACGTATTTTATGAGCTGATAAATCGTAAACAATATTTAATCGCAAAACATAATTAATTTATTTTTACTTTAATTTTATAGCTTTCTTTTATATCAAGGTGATGCGGGGTGGTTTTTATAAGGTGTTGCGACTGAATAATCAGAATGCGCGAAAGCTTTATCCTTAAACATAATCTCCTTTTTATTTTTAAAACAAACTATTTTTAATTTTTCAGGTATATCTGATTCTTTCTCAAATTTCATCAGTTAAGGGTAGTTTGGAGACTACGGGAGTGAGTTCAGAAATTGAAATTATACTTGTTCAAAAGCTCATAAATAGCTCCTAATTATACTAAAAAAATTGGTCTGAAATTTTTATTTCTAAGCGGTGTGGGGCTGAGTCAAACTCGACTCAGCCCCCCCCCCCCTCCACTAAAAATATTAAATTCTTGCTCAGTGTGTTGAGCTCAAAATTTTTGAACCACGAAATACGAAAGCTCATAAATAGTTCCTAATTATACGGTATTTGTTTTTTAAGTTCTAAAAGGTGGGGGGGGGATAGGTCGAGTGGGGTATCAATATTGTTATCACCACAGTATCATATTGTTGTTGATGGTATATTGATTATCAGAACATACACCCAGAGTACAGAGGTACAGCAACTATCTCTTTTCTGAAATCACGAGTGTGTACTTCTGTGCTCATTAGGCTTCTTAGTTGTCATTTTGTCAGTAGCAGTCGATGATTGAAATTCAACCACACGATAATAGACTTGATTGTTGTTGGTATTGTTACATCCACGTTACATCGGTTACATCCCCTAGTACATGCGTGTGGTGTCTGAGCCACGTGACCGCCCCTACTATGTCCGTTACTCACACAAATACACAAAATCGCACTAATACAATGTAAACCCAGTGTGTGTACACTCTAAGAAAAAAATGTACCGTTTTACTACTATTATAGGAGGCAATTAAATGCCTTCTATAATGACAGTAACATTACAAACCGTAATGTACGAAGGTGAAAATTACACCATCATGGTTTAATTATTACTCACTCATATGTGTAGTTTTACACATGTCGTACGTAAAATTACGGTCCAGGTGTGTAATAGATTACGTTTTATTTGTGTATTAACTACACAACAAGATGTAATTTTACATATTCAGTTCGCAATAGTGCGCAGTTAAACGTAAAATTACATCATATTAATGTATTTTTAAACCACGCCTGTACACCTGAAAATGTAATTTTACACACTTATATAGTAATGTTTACACCCCAAAAAAGTGTAATATTAATCCAACTGAATCACTCATTCTGATTCAGTTCAACTGAATCAGTATGAGTGATTCAATTGTGCTGAAAAAAATAAACTGATTCAACTTAATTGAAAATAACGAATCAAAAAAGATTATTGATGGTTTTTTTACATAAATATTTATAATAATATGAAGTATAAAATAATTTGGAATTATATACAAAAAGATTCGAGATGTTAAATATTTTGCTTATTATGTCTAAATTTCTATATAAGTGTGTCGTATGATAAAATAATAATTTTTTTGGTAAATTTTAAAATAAACACTCCAAAAAAGTAAGATTATAAAAGTTTTATTATGAACGTTTACTTGCTTTCATGAACATAGGTAATCTTTATTTTGCAGTGTAACTGCCAATTAAACTGGTCAAAATTTTGAGATATGACTTTTTTTACAATGCTTACGTTTTGCAGACACAATTATTTAAGCAATATCTTATAAAAAATTTAATTGTAATTAGATTACAATGATAATATTAAAAACTTATGGATTAAAATTGTAGTTACATCATATCAAAAATATAGTTTAAGAAAATTAACTAAACAATACTTAAATATAAGAAAAACAATATTCTGATGACTCTTGCCATTCTTAGAACTTCGCAGAAAATGTATGCTATGGTTTCATAGATGTCTTCGCCAATTCCAGTTTCTAAACAAATCAGAAAATAAGGGTTACTTAATTTTATAACCATTTTTGATTATTTTTTTTTTTTTTTTATTTTTTTAATAACTATTTCACAGCAATTTAAAATTAAGAAAATTTCGCTTTCGCTACAAAATTACTTCTAGGCTATTTTAATGAATGTACAGATATTAGATTTTTGATTAAAAAACTCACCAGCAAAGTGACCCGGCGTGCTTATGGCACTGGCACTTCCGAACTGGTAGACGGAGGGTTTGAATTCCGTAGCCGGTTATATGATGGCGAAAGTTTTCTGCTATTTCCCATCATAATTCCAGATGAATATCGACATTATCCTTAAGAAGACGGTTGCAAACAGACACCAAATCCTTATACCGCTTTTCTTGTCCTCCGCCCAATATTCTGCTGAATCTTGCCATTACTAGAACTTCGGGGAAAATGTAGGCTGCGGTTTCACATGTCTTCACCAATTCCGGTTTCTAAACAAATCAAAAAATAAGGATTACTTAATTTTATAACCATTTTTGTTTATTTATTTTTTCTTTTTTCAATAAATATTTCACAGCAATTTAAAATTAAGAAAATTTCGTTTTTGTTACACAATTACTTTTAGGTTATTTTAATGAATGTACAGATATTAAATTTTTGATTAAAAAACTCACCAGCAAAGTAACCCGGCGTGCTTAGGCACTGGCACTTCCGAACTGGTAGACTGAGGGTTTGAATTCCGTAGCCGGTTATATGCTGGTGAAAGTTTTCTGCTATTTCCCATCGCAATTCCAGATGAATATCGACATTGTCTTTAAGAAGACGGTTGCAGACGGACACCTGCCAAATCTTTATACCGCTTTTCTTGTTCTCCGCCCATATCATCATGAAAAAGTTGAGAAATAATGATGTGAGTGACGTCCGTTACATACCATTGTCTAAAAAACGAACGTTAAATTCCATTATTATTATTACCATTGTTATAATTACTTAAAAAACTCGATTTCCATACGTCGTTTCAATTTAAACCTGTTATGAATTTATATTACTGTAAAGCAAAAAAAAAAATTCGTTAAGTGCGTGTTTTTGACACGCACTAAGTAATGCCATCTCAGTGAAAGTGTTAATTTATGATTTTTTGTTAACTCTATAGTTAGTAGCCCTCTTGCGTTTATTCAATATGGATGTACAACTCAATAATTATTCAGTCACGTGTTCAATTCAATCACACAACGATATTAATACGTCATCTTCGATGACATAAAAACGAAATATTATATACCTACATTAATTAGGGTTTCTGTTGATTAAAATTTGATAAATAGTTGTAGGTATTTTGTTTCCCAAGTCAATAAATTTTAGTAAAAAAAATATGTATAATTCTTTTATCACTACAGATTTTACCAATTTACAAGCATTATATAATTTTTTAGACATATCTGAATGAAAGATATCTGAATTGTAGATAATGTTTTAATTTTCACAGAAATTGAGAACCCCACAAAATAAATTATTAGTCAAATTGTAAAATAAACTTTTATCAAATTACATAACTATTTGTATGAAGCAAAATTTAAAAAATTAACTTATCTGAAATATTTTAAATGTATCATCAGGACAGCATTTCGGAAACAAACAAATTTATATTACAGTATTCTTTGCACATTATTCCAGAAGCCATTTTGCACAATGCATATAAAAACAAAACACTAGTACACCACTATAACACTGTTTTTGTAACATATTTAAAGATTAATACTACTTATATTTATCATACACGTTATAATTATATTAACTATATATCCTATCAAAAAATACTTTTGTTTAATTCAGCTAATTTGAAAACATAATTTTTAACCTTTAAGAATATTACTTATGTACGTATAAATAATACAGCAATCCAATAACAGATAATTTTAAAATACATAAAATCATATGCGCGCGCATGGGTTTTACTATTTAGTGGTGTAAAAATAAACCAAAAACGTTGTAAAAATCCAAAGTTACACCTTTATTTGTGTAATATTAAAAAAAAAACAGTAATTATACACAAATTATATAAAAATACACCAATTTTTTCATATTACACAAATAATAGTGCATATTTTCAGAGCGAGGAGTAATTTTGCTCCTCATATTTAAGTTATTTTACACGTTTTTGACCCCTTTTTCTTAGAGTGTATACAACATATTGTCTATCTCTTACATGTTACACTGGTTCCAGTAGTGTAAGCACACATATGTTGTCTCTATTACTCTATGGAACATACATCACACCGCGCTGTTATATTGCATGGTGTTATGTATATGTACGCGAGGCACACACACATAATTATACATACAACGATCATACATATACAAACGCCACATCAACGTATATACATAATATATGAGTGGGGATTACGTCACTTACCCGTCACTTTTTGACCACGCTGAGATCAATAGTGTAGAACTGTAGAGATAGAAATATTGCTTCTGCTCTTCTATGATTTGGACTTTCTGTAAGAATTTATTTTGCTAGTATAGATCAATATTTAATTTCTTGAACTTCATTGAAATTTCTTTTTTCGACAAATGCATAAAAAAATTAACCTTATGGATTATTAAATTTTATGTTTATTTAATACAAAGGTACATACGTACAAATATATATTTTTAAATTTGAAAATAAACCAATTTATTTTTGGAAAAAATAAAAATATGTATGAAATTTTAGGGCGTACGAATACGAATGTGAGGTTGATATGTTGTTACAAATTGCATGTGTAATATTTTTCTAAGAGAACCTTTTCTTAAGCAGCTATGCGGTCCACGCATCTACGTAGTCAATTTCCCCAGGAAATATTTTTAAAGAATTAAGGGGAACCACTAGTGTAACATTTTGAAAAAATTCGAACCACTTTGCATGTTTCGATAGTATATACCTTTAAAAATAACACTAAAATTTCAAGTGCATATCTCAAATAGTTTTTGAATTACAGCCATCTAAAGAGCGGATTTTGATTTTTATTGTTAACTTTGAGGTATTAAGAAATGTATGAAGGTTGATAGTTCGGGAGTTTCTTGACGTGACTGCCAGTCACATGTTGTGGAGAAGCTAGACCCTGGCACATTTAAACGACTCATCTGGTTTTACTATGACCGGTATAGTGAGTACATCGTAAATAATTTTAGTAAATATTCTCAATGATTAATAGCGGGTTTACATTTGCAATGATTTGCTGGCGCCACTTTTAAGTTTGCATGTCTGTAAAGTTTACGCTACTTGCACGTCCGTTTATACATGATTTGTATGGTATATAATTTGGTAACTACTGCGCAGGTCACAAATGACTGAATTGGATAAATAACCGTCATACATATATATATAACTTTCATTTGTATCTAAATGTAAAGCAAACAATGAATTAGAAGAGAAAAAAACATAATAGGTACCTACACAGAAAAAAAAACTCACTGTATATTACAAAAACGTGAATTAATATTACAAAACCACTTTTATTAAAAATCTGATTACTAAAACTTTTGTAATTATCACAAATACTTATTTTTGTGAATAAAACTAAATGTATGTTTTATTGAACATTTAATAAACGTTGTTATAATTACTATATGGAATTTGTAATAGGTATGATTTATTTATTAATAATACTAAATTTTATAGTAAATTTTACTATATTTTTTTGTTGTAGTTACAAATTACCCCTGTAAATATTATTAAGGATATTTGTGAAGGAAAGGAATTTATTGGATATACTTTGATAATTAATGTAAAAAAGAAAGCATATGTGACTATAAGATTACAAAATTCAAACTTCACATCTATTTTACACTGCATTAAATTAATTATCAAAGTACATCCAGTTAGTCCCTATAAAATAAGAAAAATTTTATTTTATATAAATGAATTTATTAATTAATTAATACAAAAAAATAAAAAGTTATGTTAAAATTTTTTAACTTACAGGAGATATGACATGTGCTTTAGAAATAATTTTAACATATTTTTATATTCAGAACTAATATTAAACAAATTTCATTGAAACATATAACTGTAGTCCAATAGTTAATTACATCTTCAAAATCCAGTGAAAAGTTTTAAAAAAACAAAACAAAAACAAGCATGTTGCTTATCTGTAAAAAAAGTGTATTTTACTAAAATATGAAACATAAAAAATGTCTAACTAAATAATAAAAAACTTACTTGAATTTGAAAAAGAATGCTTTTAATTTGCTAGTAATTTACTTAATTGAGTTGTTTCATATATAGTCGAATAATGGATTACATATTCGATTCAGAATCAGAGTGAAAAGATGAAAAAAGAGTAGCATGTTTTCAATCTGCAAAAAAAGAATATTTTACTAACTAAAATATGAAGCTTGAAATAATGTCTAACCAAAAAATGAACCCTTACTTGAATTTGAAAAGAAATGTATTTAATTTGCTAGTGCTTTATAAATTTCTGAGCTGAAGGAACTTTCTTTTTCGTTATAAAAAAGTTTAATTTAACTGCAAATTTATACTATTTTTTCCATAATGTCCAAAATTGTTTTTAGTATCTGAAAAAAAGAGATTAAATTTTAATAGGAATAGTATTAATATTTGTGGGCAAAAAATAATTTATGAAAATACTTACTAGCCAATATCTATTAGATTTTGGATAATAAAACCATTAGCAAGTTTTCTTCCCATATTTCTAACGTTCAAACAATTTTAAATTCAGATTGTATACTATATTTTTCATAAACTCTTGTCAGCTTGTAATAAATATTTATGATGATGGACGTTATTCTAGGAATCAAAGAATTCGTTAATACTGCGCTTGCGTCAGTTATTTATTACAAAACTTTTTGTTGTAATTACAAAACTCTGTTTTTAAATGATAAATTAAACAACTTTGTGACAATCACTAAATTTTTTTGTCATTTAAATTTTTAAATTACTCAAGTATACTATCAAAATATTTTTTGTTATTAGAAATGTTTTTGTTACATTTGCAAAATTTTGTCTTAAAAATAACAGTAAGAATTAATAAATCGTAGTAGAGGCAAGTTTTGTAACAATATTAAAATTTTAGTTATAACAACAAAAACTGAAGAACAGAAATAGCTTTGTAAATATTATTTATCAGAGCTTCTTTAAATGCATACATATAAGTATTATGAACGGTTACAAAATACCACTTAAACGTATCAGCTTGTCAACTCTGCGCAAGTGTCATTTAATTATTACAAAAATTTTCGTTTTAATTACAAAACAGATTTTTACTTTAAGCATGCGCATTTTGATTTTTAAAACAGTGTTATAATTACAAATATTTTTGTTATATTTATTTAAAATATTTAATAGAACTGTAATTAATGCTACAAAAATATACTACTAAACTTTTTTTTTCGTTATTACAAAAGTTTTTGTAATATTTGCAAAATTTTATATTAAAACTAAGAGTACACATTAATAAAACGCAATTTGTAGTATTAATAAAACTTATATCAATCACTGGAAGCGAGTTTCGTTACAATTACTAAAATATTAGTTCTAACAACGAAAACTGAATACTAAAAGCGGTTTTGTAAATAAAATCACTGTTTTTTTTTCTGTGTAAAAATGATATTCAAATCTGAATACACGGGTAAAAATAACATTCAGTTATTTTTAAAATAATACTGGCGCCAATGCAAGTTTACATTTACATTTTTTTAATTTTAGTGGCGCATGAACCATTATTGGCGCCAGAAAAGTTGGAAGGTTGCTAACTTTTTTCATCCATGCATGCACTGATCTACCTTGCACGCCAGTAGATGTTTACACGCTTATTTTGCTTTTACTGGCGCGTCACTTTGTGTTGGCGCCAGCAAATCATTGTAAACCCCGTATAAAACTAAAAGGTAAAGTAGAGAAAAACTACACTTTTCAAATTTGCTGCAGTTGTAACTCGAAGACAAATCATCCGACAAATCATCGATTTGATTCTTATTGCAGCTTCTTTTATATATGTTTCTTCGTGCCATGAACCTCCAGTTTTCCGATCGAATAAAAAATGTAATTTTTGCAGACCAAAAATCAAATTTTCGCGCAAAATTTGTAACTTTTTTTTTTAAAAACTCCGTCATTTTGTTAAATTTCAACTTTTTTTTTGTCGATTGAGGTTCATGGCACGGGCAATACCTTCTAGTTTAATAAGCTTTTTGGTTTTTTTGATTCCAAGCACTGTGAAGCTCGCTATCATTGCAGCAGTGGGGGAACTTTTTTTTGGAACCTTGGGAGATCGCGAATAACTCACTGAATTTTCAATTTTTTGGTCCAAAAATTTTATGATGAATTTATTACATATCAACGAATATATCCTTAAAATATTAAAACATTCCATACAGTAGTTTTCTTTAAAAAATTCCCAACCTTCTTTTTAGGCGGTCACACTAGTGGTCCCCTTTAAATTTAAAAAAAAAGTTCATATAAATAAATTCACGAAATAATTCTGCAAGTGCAAACAAAGGGCAGGCTGCAATTGCGCGCAGCGGTTAGGGTTCTCAAGCGGCTGTCCTAATCCCATCATGCAATTGCGCGCACGTCTTTAAAAAGGTATGCTGTGATTGCGCGCAACATACATATTTTAATTTTCTTTCATAATTAATATTTTTAATATTTTTTTGTAAATGCAAGCTATTCAATTGCACATAAGTAAGTTCCTACTTGAACATTTATTAATTCATTTAAAAATACAAAAATATTAGAAGGCGGAGAATAAAATCTTTTATTAAAATGGCTATGAAAAGATTCACAGGCGTTGGTGGTGGCTCGACTTTGGCTACATGAAGCCCACATCTCTGGAGGAAATCTCACAGATTCAGAAATAGATGCTTTACATAATTTGTTCGTACACCTCACGTACATCTTTACGAAATGTAAAATTTATAATTACAATTAATTTGCTGCCACGTTCACTTAACATAAACTCCATTTTCGAAATACTATATATTTAATATTTGATTCCTGTATTTATACTGTCTTCAACCAATAAAAATTTACAAAATATCATTAAGAAAATGGATATTGGAATCGTATCGTTCTAAGAATTTATTTATATACCCTAATGTTAGATAAGTTTTCTAAAAATTTTTGTACCTGCCTTAATTGCCTTAATCCTTCCGTTGCGCGCAATC
The DNA here is from genome assembly GCA_035578155.1 of Brachynemurus nebulosus. Classification (NCBI taxonomy): domain Eukaryota; kingdom Metazoa; phylum Arthropoda; class Insecta; order Neuroptera; family Myrmeleontidae; genus Brachynemurus; species Brachynemurus nebulosus. The sequence continues at coordinate 85,276,234 of JAPWDM010000001.1, read as the reverse complement.
ACAACATGCGTTTTATGGGCAAATTTCGGTACCCCAGAAGGTATCTGACCGTTGCGCGCAATCACAATATACCGCAAACAAACATACCCTTTAATAAAAAAAAAAAAAAAAGCGGTTTGTAAAAAATGGTCATTAAAATGCAAAACGTGAATCAAAATCACGAGACAGTAAGAAACTTAAACAATTACTATAATAACTTTCTTTGATAAAAATACTTTTTAATGGCTTTTAAGCATTTAATCAATACGTTATTGCATCATTTAATTTTGTTAGATTATTTTTCAAAATGTTCATAATATTATAAAATTGAAATAAAATGTTTCTACGTGTAAATTAATGCTTTATCTTGTTTATAGAAGCAACTTCTAAGGAAATTTCTAAGTTTTGAGCGTTTTGTGTGATGTTTTTTCGATGAAACTTTTTTTATGTGGTTCCGACCAACCGCATAAAAAATTTTTTTTGTACAATCCGGATTGAACTATACTTTTTATAGCTATTTATGATATTTTTGAATATATTTTTTTTGTGCGATTTTTTTTATGCGCCCCCTATCCACCACATAGAAAAGAGTTCAGCTGTATGCGAATTTTTGTCACGGGATAGGAGCGGGGCCTTTATAGCTATCATAAAATTGGTCCCTTTTCACAGCAAGAGAATTTTGAAAAAATGAAAAAAGGTCATTTATGATATAGTTTTGTGTTTATTATTTACGTATATTTGTGCATTATCTTTATACATATACCAGGTGTTCCAAGTTATTCATTCAGTAAAAATTAAGATATTTATACCTTTTCCAACAATTTTTGAGATGACTTTTCGAGAGGGTGTTATTAGTGACCATAAACTTTCAAGACGTTAAATTATTTTATTGCTTACAACAAATACTACCCTATGTTCACTCCAATTGTATTTAAATTTGTTACCTGTTTCACAAGCAACGGTTTCTTTTTGCATTCATACAGATAAGTAGGCAACATGCTGCGAACAATACTGCTGATTATTGCCGTACTTGAAAAGTCATCTCATTTAAATATTGAAAACCTATACCTTCAATCTGTAAAGTAAGTGGTACAAACCCTTTTTAAGAAAAAAATAAAACTGACTTCAAAATAATAATAATAATAAGAGCACTGAAAAGTATAAAATAATTACGCAATTAATCAAGACATATTTTTAAAAATAAAATTTTACAGTTTTTGAAGTTGGTGCGAAGTTAACCTCCGCAGGTTCACTTACAGAAACCTTGTTTCGACTTTCACTATCGTTAAATGATCCAGTAGGCAATTGGCACAACTTCAAAAACTGTAAAATTTTATTTTTATATTTATATCTTGATTAATTGCGTAATTATTTTATACTTTTCAGTGCTATTATTATTATTATTATTTTGTAGTCGGTTTTATTTTTTTTCTTAAAAAGGGTTTATTTTTCCCTTTTGAGTGATCGTCAACCTCTTACAAGGAAAGATCTTGAACTGATAATTCCCGATTTTGAATTTAAAATATTAACCACATCTCCTAAAACAATAGCTTCGATAATAATGCCGACAGTTTAAATTTTAATTGCGTCGCTTCTGTTTTTAAAATAATTTAACCATTTCCAATATTAACTAGAGCTTTCGCAATCAATATAAGCCCCTTAATGAAATACTTTCTTTAAATTTATGGAATACTTTCGTTTAAATATTGATTGTGAATACTTATTTTTTAAATTCCATTTTTTTCTGACAATTTATAATAATAAAAACGCCGTGAGCAGCGCGGCGCCATCACGGAAGTCGAATTTTTCCCTTCATCTTCGGTATTGAATGTCTGCAATGGGTCCGATTTTACGAATCGCTAATTTTGACATATCTCCACGTTTCAAGGTCACTAGAATCCGAATCCATCGTTTTTAGCGTGATGTCTGTGTGTGCGTTCGTTAGTTCGTTCGTTCAGTTGTGAATTTTTTTTTCGTCTCGCATATCTCGAGAACAAATGATGATATCAACTCCGGACTAATTTCATTAGATGCGTAATCAAAAAATGAAGACCGGATAAAGTTTTCAGCAAATTCGGATTAGCGGTTTGTTTTTTGTGGTAAAAAAAACGGAATTAACTTTATTAAGATAACATAGATTATATGGATTTTTTACCATAACGTTATTATATAATGGCCTAAGAACCTTCCTTGATGTTAAAAACGCCAGTATTTTATTATAAAATTTTTAACAAAAAAAAAAAAAAAAACAACGAAGTAAGAAACCTTTTTTTGAAATATATTTTGTCTCGCATATCTTGAGAACAAATGATGTTATAAGTGCTCGGACGCCTGTCGAGCATATAGGATCGTTGGTGTAGTGGTTAGCACGCCTGGCTAGTTACCAGGAGATCCTGGGTTCGATTCCCGGCCGATCCGGATAATTTTCTCAATCACTTTGTGATTTTTAATTTACATATGTGGTTTTTGGTCATATTAACCAAGGCAGTCGAGTGCTTAAAGTTTCAGTTTAACTGAACGATAAGTGAACATATGAATACTGCGTGTGTTGAAATGCAAACAAAAGTTTGTCATACGTAGTAATGTCTCACAAGCATTCGATAATATTTGAAATTAAAAAAGTTGACACTGACATCAATTAAATATCGATTTGGCACACTAGAACCGGTGTATTATAGGTGTCATTTATGACATTCACTTGCTAAATTTATCCCATAACAGGGCCTTGTCGTTCTAGGGTTAAGGTAATTTTATTTTAAATAAATTCAAATAAATAATATTTACCAACCCTCGAAACAAAAGTTTACCGACGCCCCTGATCTTCCGATTTTACGTACTTCCCCTTAAATTTGCACCGACCACTACGTAAAATTGGATTTGTGGTGTATATGATACACTGGTACATAGTTTGTTAGAAATAGCTGTGCCATTAAAAAAAAAATATATCAAATACATACTATAGGTAAGCCATGAAATTTTTTCTTAACACAAAGTGTGGTATGGTAAAGTTGTATTCAATAGACAAAGTTATATCCATTTACGGTACATAACAGGTTTATGTACAGTGCATATTATATATTATATTATTTTTGTCTGAGCTTAAGATATAATGTAAAATACGGCGATCGATCGGCACCAAAATAATTTTTTTTTTTTTAAAACAAATAATTCTAACAGTAACTGATTTTCTTTTATTGGCCTTAAAACAGTGCTAATGGATTCAAACGCCTTTTACCGCAGTCTCTTTAGAATTTTTGACCTATTAGTTAAATCAATAAATAAAAATCGTTCAGCGAAAGAGAATGTTTAAACATTTTAAAATTGTTTTCAGAGTGAATTTAGTATGTATATTGTTTGTTTTTCTGCGCTATATATTTATGTAGTCGGTAATTTTAATTATTAAATAATACGGTACTTGACTGTATTTAAAATTTGTGTCAAATGCTAAATAATTCTATGCATTATCATTTATATGTCCAATTTTAATGATGAAAGTTAAAAAAATTGGATAACCATTTAGAAATTTTATTTTGAAAATCGCCATTTTTCAACAAATATTCAAATTAGTGAAAACGCGCCATTTCTTGAATATGACGTAACATTTTGTATCTAGATATGTCGATTTTAATAATTTTCACCGGTGAGGTGAAATTTGTGTTTTCTTTTAAATATTTTTTTCTATTAGATTATATATATAGTAATAATAATCGTCCAGAATTCTTAAATACTTGCTTTTTCTTTGACATTTTATGAATATAATCAAAGTTTTGAGGTTATAAATATTGACATTGACGTTTAGTTGCGTCAAACTGGGACGTCACTATAGTGAGGTGTTTTTCCCGCGTTTTTCTCATTTAAAATTGTAGGGTTATTTTTTTTGATGATTTTTTACAGAATCTGTCGAAAATAAAAAAAATTACTTAACTGATATGGAAGAACAATGCTTTTAGAATATTTTTGTAACTTCAGTCAAGTACCCTATTAGATACGTGTATAGACATCTTGTTACACCTACCTAAGTGATAAAATCTCAACTGTTATAACATTTTGTAAATGTTATTGTTTTATAAAATGACCTATAAACTTTTAATCAGAAAAAAGGTGTAAATTGGAAAGCTTAACTTAAAAAACAAAAACAAAAAATACAAAAAGTTCAAAACATTTATATAGTCGGACAGTCGGTAATATACATATATAATACAAAAGTATTTGTACCTTTTATATTATAATTGTCTTTTGGAAATGACATTAATGCTAATTAAAATTTAAAGGGTTTGTGTTCAGAGTATGGTCCCACATAAGACACATACACACACGCAGTGTGATTAACAGTGATAAAAAAATGCACTCACCGCAACCGATCTATATTTTCAAGGAAACTTTAATGTATAATTTGATAAAGAACTTTTTAAATTTTTGGATTACAGATTAAAAATTCTTGGGTTCTAACTTAACTGAAAATTAATTAAATGCTCTTATAGATATGACGATATGCATATGTGATTAATTTTACATAGGTATTACTCATATAATAACCATATTGCTGGCATTCGCCAGAAAATTTTGTTAGCCTAACGCTAGCTAACGGAGCTTGCACCGTTACAAACCATAGGGCTCACATTCAAAAAATTAACATGCATTAGATATTAAAACAACAATTCCTAACATGATTACAGATTGTTTTTATTCCATTGTCTTTGAATGTGGCTGTACTTGAGAAGTTAAGTATTTATACCGTGAAAAACCATAAGAAAACAAGTGCATTAATTTTTTGAATCAGAGCCCTTTGGTTTGTAACGGTGCAGGCTCCGTTAGCTAGCGTTAGGCTAACAAAATTTTTTGGCGAACGCCAGCATTATTGGCACGATTATTAGATATTAGATTGTTAATTATGCTTTTACTTTCGCAGAATGAATTAAATGTGATTATAGTTCCCAGTAGATGAAATTTTGCATGGAGAGGTATGTTTTAATATTAGAAAATACCTCTTAAAAAATCAAAATTAGATATTTAGAACTTGATTTTTTAAGAGATTGCCGCGACAGTCCTCAGAAAAGAATAAAATTTTCGTTTTTCACTAATACATATTGGTATTACCTACTGCTTAATTCCAGTCACCATCATAAACGTTTGTCTACTGATCTATATTTACTACTCTTAAAGAAAATATCTTTCATTAAGGGAGCTGTAAGAAGCCATAGGATGGAAAATATATATTCGGCAATATTACTTGCACATGTTGTGTTACTAATGTTACTATGATGGTCAATGAAATGACAATTTGGTTCCCTATATCTCTGATAAGGAAAAATATTTTCTAAAAATTAATAAAACGCTTTGCAAAAATACCACTATAATAATTTAACACCATGACGGTCATAAGTCATAACCTACAATGGCAAAACGATCAACTGGAATACTATTTTGACAGCTAATACACTTTATATGGAATTGTTGACGTCCTACGACGTGGTGTGTGTTATTAAGGTTACACCTGACGTCTTATGGTGTCAATAACCGTCAAGGTATTAATTACTTTTGTTTCCATTCATATAATCATAATCAATCTGGCATAATGACACCAGAAACGTTAAAAATTTACAAATATATAGAGTACTAGCATTTACTTGCGGCTTAGCCTGCGTGGTGTTTGAAATTATAACATCAAGTTAATATGTACTTAAAAATATATTGTGCCACTATTGATGACTGTTATATTTTTCTTAGGAATTTTCCCACAAAAATAGAATGTTTTCCTTGGGGAAAAAGTAGTCTGTGTTCTTTTTTGCCCCCTTTGTTAACAATATACAAAGTATGAAATTAATTATCCATTTTTTAGCAATAAATTGTCATAATTTTATTACTTCGTTTTAAATACATTTCACCTCGGGAATGAGATATTTCCCCAGAGTAAAAAGTAAACTGTATTCTTTTTCGTTCTCTTTGCTAACAATTTGTAAAGCTTGAACGAAGTCAGTGAATGTATTTTATTTCATTTTAAGCGTATTTTCCCACGGTAATCATATTAAAAAATTTCTTTGTTTTTCCTCTCCTTTGTTAACATTATGCAAAGTTTGAAGTCAATTATTCGTTTTTTTTTTAAACTGTCGTAATTTCATTGTTTCATTTTAAATACACTTTATTTTCCCCCGGGAACAAGATGTTTTCCCTATTTACAATATACAAAGTTTGAAACCAAACATCCGCTTTTTAATAGTCAGCTGTCATAATTGAATAGATTTGTCCTCGAGAATAAAATATTTTCTCAGGTTAAAAGGTGGCCTATAACCGTTTCTGTCCCCCCACGCTATGTCTGTTAGTTGGTTAAGCCGTTGAGGCGTGAAAGCAAATCAAACAAACAAACAAACTCGCTTTCGCATTCATAATATTAGTTAGGATGTCACGATATTTCTAAAATAGCGAAATTAAATTATTGGTAATGAACTGGTTCTACTAGCGATGAGGCATGATTCCTGATTTCAGTTGACTAGGGTTACACTACAGTAAGTACTACAAAATTACAAAAAATATATTTTGAAATTTTTACTTCCCTAACTTTCCTTTATATAAATTTAAATTAGACATAAAAATAATGATTTATTTTTATAGAAAGTAAGAAAATCGATTACTTTTGTCATATGCACGCATAAAAAGTACAGTGATTTCTCCAAGATAGTAATAACAATAACTTTCGTTTAAGTAACAATAAATTGGATAATAAAATTATTATTACAATAATTTTTATTTAAAATTACAGTCAGTTCCTAATTATTCACGGTAATAGATGGCACGACCGCCGCAAGTTGCCGAATTTCGCAGATTATTTAAATCGATCAAAAATAAACATAAATGTATAATTATTGATTTCTGAAACGATTTCGAGCGACTGAAAACATTTAAAACGTCGGCATTTTTTCATTACTTTATTCCATTACTTTATTTCGTTATACTTTTGCTATATTTCCATAAACAACTCAAAAAGGATAAGTATAAACACAAAACGGTAAACATGTTTTAAAACTTTACATGACTTTTTCTTAAAGCTACATTTTCCAAAACGGTGAGCAAGATAACTCCAGCAATTTTCATCCGATTGACTCGAAATTTTACTCGCAGTTTATCAGATAGGTTATTTTTAGGACGGTATATGAGATTTTTGAAATTACGTAGCTAGCAAATATATTTTTTATAAACAAATTAACGTTGATTTCTTTGTCGTCTTTGAATAGACGAACAGTTAGCACACATCGACTAACTGAACTACAACATCGCTTTTCGAGAGTAGTGAAATTTCGGGAAAACGACCAGCCGTGTATTTTCTGCTGGTATGACGTTTTCTTGCTTCTGTTACAAGTAATAACCAGCAAAAGTTTGGACCTGGTCGTATAAAAAATCATTGTTATAACACTAGGAAAAACCATCGTTATGTAGTAAAGCCCGGTAATTTAGAAAAAACCTTAAACAGCCCTTAAAATTGAATTATTAAAATTTTTAATAAACTTTCCGATAACTGGAAAATACTACATTTGATAAAGTTTAAAAGGATTGTAATAAATTTAAAAAATGTTTTTTAAGAAAAAGCTTTTATTTAAAAATGGGCTAAAAAAAATAAAATAACTTTTAAGTGAATTTGAAGCAATATGCAACATAATTTATAAAAGCTTGAGGCGTTATCATTAATTATTTCTGTTTTGGATATAAGTGTAGCTATTTTACTTTTCAGTAGATACCAAACTTAATTAAACGCCTCAAGCTTTTATAAATTATGTTGCATATTGCTTCAAACTTCACTCAAAAGTTATTTTATTTTTTTTAGCCCATTTTAAATAAAAGCTTTTTCTTAAAAAACATTTTTTTAATTTAATTTCTACTTTTTAGTCTGATCACAATTAATTTAAAACAAAATTAAAGAAGTAATTTTTTTACCTATATTTTAATCGGTTAATTTACCCTAATCAAACATAACTATGGAAACAAAAAATTACAACGTAAATTCAATGGACAATATGTGACAATTCGAAATGTCAAAAAGTTGCACAGGATTAAAAATCAAAAGTTTTAGTTTGGCGCGATTTAGGGCAAAACTAATTATACAATAATATTGCATTGTCATCAAGGTTAGACACGTATGCAAAATTAGAAACCTCTACTAGCTCAATTAGAACCTGCCTAAATTTTGATTCCAAGATTTGATCTAAATCAACATACTAACATAGCAAGTTAAATAAAAGCTTTTTAAAAAGTGAGCTATTACAGCACGCTTTCTATAGTCTCCATAAATTTTATAATACTGATCTGATCTAATATACTGTAAATTATTATATGACGCATTCAACACTGTATCACAGTTAATTTGAATAAAGCTTAATTATTATTATTATTATTATTATTATTATTATTATTATTATTATTATTATTATTTATTATTATTATAATTATTATGCGTAGTTTTCTGGTAATTAACAGTTACCAGTAATAGAGGCAAGAAAACGCTATATCAGTAGAAAATACACGGCTGGTCGTGCTCACGAAATTTTACATCAAATAATGTGTTGTTTCATATAAGCATAGGTGTTTATTTCAATAAAAAGATTATTTAACCGTTAGTTGCCAGAAACTACGCATAGGATCGGATTCAAATTTTCGGTGGTTATTTCTAGTAATAAATAAGAAGTAAGAAAACGCCGTGCCAGCAGAAAATACACGGCTGGCCGTTTTCCCGAAATTTCCCCTCGAATTATGTAGTATAGGCGCTTATTTCCACAAAAACTTATCTTCACTGTCAATAGATAGAAAACGATGCATAGGATCGGATTCAATTTTTTACTGGTTGTTACTATCACGTTACTATTAAGCGAGACAATAAGACACACCATGTCAACAGAAAATACACGTCTAACCGTTTTCCCGAAGTTTTGTTTCTAATTAACAATTAAAAACAAAACTCGGGAACTTGATGCGCGATAGAAAATTTAACAATTTTTATATTTTTTCATTTACTTTCCAATATTTAGGGTGCGAAAAATTTTCTGAATTTTTTTTGTATATTAGTTTATTAGTTGGATGAAGTATCGATGTGGATTTCAAAATGTTAAGTCTTGCCAGTTTTGTTATTTTTCCATTTTATTTTGGAACAAAATTATTAGATAAATTGAACCGTTGGATGAGTTCGTTAACCAGATACGTCCAATGCCTTAAACATGGTATTTTTGACAATTTTCGTGAAAAAAATTAGTTTTTTGCCGAAATTTCTCCTTATTCAAGAACTTTTGCGACATTTTTACACCATTGAAAAGAGGAAAAAAATTACATAAAAAGGTCATTAAACTGTTATTCTATGTCAACTAGTTTCCGAGAAAAACTAATTTTTGTAAACGAAAATTCACTATGTTATGCAGATGCTGCGATAGGGGTATTATTATTCTCAAAGAATATTTTAAACGCATGGTCTTGACATTGCGATTTTTTTCTACTAGTTTTTTTCTGTTAAATACACCATCATAATAAATATGAAAGATTGTAAAAGTTGTGTCAGTCAAGGTAGCTCCGCCATTTTATTTTTTCTAAATAAAAAGGGTTGTGCTGTACAATACAGAACAACCATTTTTGTTTTAAGAAAACAAAATGGCGGGGCTAACTTTACACCCAATAAATTCGCTGTAAAAATCGTAATTATAAAAAAAAAATTTTTTATTTACGGCACATTGTAGCACGTCTAGCACAATACAAAACAACAATTTTTGTATCAAAAAAACAAAATGGCGGGGCCAACTTTACACCCAAAAATTGGCTGTAAAAATCGTAATTTTCAAAAAAAATTTTTTTTTATTTACGTTACATTGTAGCACACGTTTAGCACAATACAGAACAACCATTTTTGTTTTAAAAAAATAAAATGGCGGGGCTAACTTTACACTCAAAAATTGGCTGTAAAAATGGTAATTTTCAAAAAACTTTTTTTTTTATTTACGGCATATGGTAGCACAATCATGTCTAGCACAGTACAGCACAACCTTTTTTATTTCAAAAAAAGAAAATGGCGGAGCTAACTTGACACCCAAAAATAGTTTTTAGCCATAAAAGTCGTAATTTTAATAAAATAATTTTTTTATTTACAGCACATAGTGGCACATGTCTGGCACGATACAGCACAACCTTTTCTGTGCAAAAAAAGAAAAATGGCGGGGCTAACTTACACCTAAAAATAATTTTTGGCTGTAAAAATCCCAGGTTTCAAAATTTACTTATTTTTATTTACAGCACATTATAGCACATGTCTAGCACAATACAGCACAACCCTTTTTATTAAAAAAAAAAATAAAATGGCGGGGCTGTCTTGACTGACATGTAAAAGTTATATATCAACAAATTGTAAATAAAAAGTACTTACGTATCGAAAAAACTGAAGTTATAATTATTTTATATTTAAAGATACATATTTTAAATAAAAAATTTTATACAGGTAGCCCTCGAAGAACACTGTACTCAAAGAACACGGGTACTCTTCCCCCGAATCACACGGTTTCAAAAAACCCGATTTTTAAGTAATTCTTCTGAAAAAAATAAAATACATATACAGTAGAACCTGTTTAAGTTGGACACCCGCGGTGCAATCAAAAACTGTCCAACATAAACAGGTGTCCAACATATGCAAAATACCAAAATCATCTACGCTTAGTAATTTTAGGGGAAGGTCGCCCAAAGCGGGTACCCCTCTTAAAGCGGGTAAGCGCTTGTATATCGTTGTATCGAATGTTTTTGTCAGGTAGTGTGTATACCGAGATTAACCGAATATCAACGAATATCAATCAGTTGCACTTGAACGCTTGTGTCGTTTAATGTCCTAGTTAAGCTTCATCAAATTTTTTTGTTGGTTTTGTTAAAAATTTTGACGATAAATATTCTGTGACTAGTCACAAACCTTTTTATTTGTAATCTTTTTGGTATTACCATATTATGTTATCATCATTTGACTTTTAATGAAGAAAAAGGTAGACATGTATCGGCTTTCATTTTGAAATTATTCTAACTTAACAAAATTAAGTCTTTTTGGGCAAAGCGGGTATGGGCAAAGCGGGTAGACAAAATAGAAGCATCTTAATGGATAAAACTGTTGGAAGGGGAAAAAAATAAAAAATCTTCTTTTTACCACGGAATGAGGCAAAAAGCTTAAAAAAATATTTCTGCCTTGTTTGTGCCGATTTTGATGTGGAAACACCTGAGGTAATATACTCCAATATGGAGGTTATAAAGAAAGTTACAGTTAATTGTTATAAATTTATTATTTTTGTCTTTTTTCAGTTTTTTTTACTTAATTATTATTATTGTTAAGTTCTATATGCTTAAGAAAGTTTATATTATAAAATAATAACAATATATAAGTACATAATGTACTTACCCGCTTTGCCCAAAGGGGGTTACCCGCTTTAGGATACCTATACGGGCAAAGCGGGTTTTTGCAGAGGTTTTGTATTTTCTTTATTAAAAATAAATATCGTATAAATATTTCTTAAGCGAAGTTTCATTTTAAAGTTCGATAACTATTCTATCTGATAATATAAAAAAGATCTGCTTATCGAGGTCAGAAGTCACTTTTTTGGGCGTTTAATCTTAGCCTACCCGCTTTGGGCGACCTTCCCCTAAGGTTAACACTAATTTAGAATATAATGCAAAATTAATTATTTTTAAAGTAATACATATATACACATCTACGTATCAATATTTATTGAAATAAACTATCGAATAACAATCGTAATACATACATATTATAGATATTTAAACATTATCTTTCGTAAAAAAATCACTTATCTTAGTTTGTTTGGATACAATTTTTAGGAAAATTTTGCTTTCTAATTTGCTTTGAATTTTGAATAAATCTTCTAACAGTTCGCATGGGTTTTCAGTTAAATACGTTCGGCACTGCAATTCTTTTCGTAAGCTTTCAAAATTTCGTCTTTACACTTCAAAATATTCCCAACAGTTGATTTGGAAATTCCAAATTGGTCGGCTGCCTTTCTTAAACTAACACCATTCTCTACTAACAAGGAGATGCACCCAGAGTGAAATTCGGGATTTTGATGAAACTTCGCTGGTGTGTAGTATAGGTAAAAATAAGAGACCCGTATTTTTTTTTATCGGCCATCATCCACGTTTAGGGGGTGAAACCAGCCCCTAAAGTTGGGGGTTCAAATCGTATTTCTTAAGATATCTCGAAAACTATAAGAGATAGAGGAAAACTTTAAATTGATGAAATGTTACTCTTTGAAAGACCTATTCACCTGTATAGGTTAAATCAGGGCTGGGTTCATAAGGGGGGCTGGAGGGGTGAAAATGGGGGTAAATTTTCTTGCACGGCCTGAATGGTTCAATGTATCAAATTTTTACCACTATAAATAGAAAGAGTACCAAAAATTAGGGGACACGTGTTTTTGCGTTTTTTCGAAATATGTGTGGTATCCAAGCCACATAAGGAAGAATAACATAGGGTAGATTATATAGTATTATTATTGATTGCAAATACGTCCTATATTTTTTTATATTTATGTTTATTTTCATCATGAAAATGTATTTTTTTACTTTCCGATAATATATTATCCGATAATGTATTATATATTTGATATAAAGTTTCATTGGTCCTCAATGTACGCGAATATATCAGTTCCTTGTGGATTTGATTTACACGAATAAAAATCGTTGTGTATTAAATCTGTCATTATAAAAGAAAAATGCTGGAAGTAATACTACTAAAATTTTTGAGAATTTTATAATAGAAATGATAACGAATATGTAGAAATTTACATATTTACATTTTGAAAACGTCGTTATTTTCGACATCGATAATTTTCGATAAAGAAAAGTAGGTTTTGACAGTCCCAATATGTTCGGAATACCCACAACTTGTTTCGCTTAAGCCTTCAAAAATTTCGTTCTTTTTTCGCTACGACGCACCGTTTACGAGATATTTACGATCGAAAGTTTACGATTACGAAAAGTATCGAAAACTAATTTTTTCGAAAATATTCTATTGGTGACCAAATCAGAGGGACTAACAGAGCTTAAATTAAACAATTATAACCAGTTTATGATAAGTAGTACGTTATCGATAATTTTCGGTAACTAAAAGTAGGTTTCGTTATTTTTGAGCTACGATGCACCGTTTACGAAATATTTACGATCTAAATTTTGAATAAATTTTTATGATAGACCGACTTCAGAGCTAACGAATGCTCAATTCCATTCTATTTTAATCGAAATAAATACGCATTACATACAAATGAGTATGTAAGTAAGTAATTCAAATTCAAATGGAGTTTTATATTTAACAAAATAAAATAAAAAAAATAAACGGAACCTTTTTTTTATATTTTATATTTTCACACTTGTAGTAGAAAATGCCTATCTTTGGTGGTCTCGAACAATACGGTTTTAAAGAAGATGGAACCAATTAATCGCATTCTTTGTTCCTTTTTTTATCAACAAAAATAAGATTTTTGTTAATAAAAAAAAAAAAAAAAAAATTCAGAAAGTTTTCTTGAACAGAGTCGGTTTGGAACGTAGAACCATTCTATAGGCCTTTTCATCACAAATTTTTTTTGTGCGCATGTGTTAATATCAGTCATTTTTTTCGTACTGTTTTTTGTAAACAACTATGTTAAAGTACCCATCTACAAATAATTAAAATTAAAAAATATTAAATAAAGAATATTTATTGAAAAAAAAGTAAGAAAAAATAAAAAATAAGTGTTTTTAATTGAAAATTAAATTTTTTCAATCCATTAGGTACTATAATGTTATCTGTACGAAAAGGAGCAAAGAAACGGTGTTATTATGGGGTTTGTGAGGGTGATACATGCTATACAATCATTTAAAGTTGTACTAAAAATTGGTTGACGTTATTAATTAGAATAAAATTATAGATATTATTTGTTTTTATTATTAGTTTTGACATAGTAAACAAGTAGTATGGATGCCTAACCTCTCAATCAGCTCACTTTTTTTTCCGTTTTTGCGGCCATCCATAACATTTCAGCGACCTTTTCAATTGTTCACAATTAAGGGTGATTATGGGCTTTAACTGAATTATAAACAAGTGAAGCTCCATCGACGATTTTTTCCAATAATTCATTTGTTTATTGAGATAATATTGCTTTCCTGGCTATTCCTGACCAAAACAGTACGAAATTTTTGAATTACCACTATTTTAACATGGCGGCTGCGCTTGCGCTTGTCACATGATGAAAAGGCCTATTACGAGCAAAAAACGTTACCACCAGTCCACTCGATATGTATGTTATATGCCTGCAGTAATCTTGTATAAGCTTATTAAGTATACTAGCTGCATTAAAAATTTTTTAATATTATTTATTTACAGGTTTTCAATAATTTTAGTTTCAGTATTTTCCGAAAATTTCTTAAATTTATTTTCTCATTCATTCATTTTATTTTATTTATTTATTTTTTAACATTAAAATTGCATTTGCAAAATGCATTTGAATTTTCAATATTGATTTTTTAACTAATAATAATAATTGTCGCTTCATTCTGGAGCCAAGGTCAGTTTGTTGATAATATGGTTACCTATTAATGTTCGGTAATAATTTTTGCGCTAATCTGAACCCGTTATAAAAAAGATTTTTGAAGATAACATGATAAACCACCTAAAGACAAAAGAACTGAAAGGTGGATTATGGTCGTATGGTTCATACAAGTAAATAAATTGTATTATAAGTTTGAATTTGAAAATAAAAATTACAATAAAAGGATTCCGAAAAATTACAAAATTGAAATTTAATTTTTTATTGCATCTCAATAACTGAATAATATAACCGATAAAAATAATCGATAAATAACTGTTAGAAATAATCGAAAGAAAATAATTGATAATAATAACCCAATGAAACATAGTCGATAAAAATGATCGAATGAAAATAATCGACAAAAATAATCGAATGAAAATAAATGAAAAAGATATTTTTAAAACTGTTCGATTGAAAAATAATCGAATGATTTAATATCTCGAGATATTTTTTTAAAATCATTCGAATGAAAAATAATCGAATGATTTTATTATATCTCGAGATATCTCAAGATATTTTAATAATCGAATGATCGATTAATTTTCATTCGATTATGCCCATCACTAATTAATATCTAATTCTGATACAGTATTGTGACCTTGAAAAACTTTAAACCTTGATAAAAAATTTTCTACTGCTGACCAATTAATGAAATTAATTGACCTTTTAAGACCATTTTCTGACCTTTTGATTCATGTCTTTGGCCAGTCGAAATTTCACATTTGTGGTGTTAAAGTTTTTGAATGACCTTGAAAAACTTTAACCCGTAATAAAAAATTTTCTATTGCTGTTCAATTAATGAAACCAATGGACCTTTTATGACTATTTTCTGAGCTTTTAAATTATGCAATTCGTCATTCAAAATTTCACATTTGGGGTGCTAAAGTTTTTTGAATGACCTTGAAAAAACTTCAAACCTTAGTAAAAAATTTTCTATTGCTGACCAATTAATCAAACCAGTTGACCTTTTATGACCATTTTCTGACCTTTTGAATGATGTAATCGGTTTTTCGAAATTTCACAACTGGGGTGCTAAAATTTGTGAATGAGCTTGAAATATTTTAACCCTTAGTAAAAAATTTTCTAATGCTGACCAATTAATGAAATCAACTGACCTTTTATGACCATTTTCTGACCTCTTAAATCATGTAATTGGACAATCGAAATTTCACATTTGGGGTGCTAACATCACGGAGCCGACAATCATACTATTAGTTATATGAAGAGGTCAAGTTTGTCGGTTTGTACGACTAAAGTAATTTCGGGAACTACTCAACCGATTTCAAAATTTTTTTCACTGGTAGAGA
Source organism: Brachynemurus nebulosus (assembly GCA_035578155.1). Taxonomy (NCBI): domain Eukaryota; kingdom Metazoa; phylum Arthropoda; class Insecta; order Neuroptera; family Myrmeleontidae; genus Brachynemurus; species Brachynemurus nebulosus. The sequence goes on along the minus strand of JAPWDM010000001.1, from coordinate 85,260,372 downwards.
GGTAATACTGTCGGTTCTCGCATAGGCTACATTTAAAAGGTTAAAGTTGTACCGTGGTACTCTAGGGTCCCGAAAAAGGCTCAAAATAAGCTGTTGGACGGATTGTTACAAAAATTTGCTGCTCAAGTAATATTGAGATTCCTGAAAAAATGAACATTATATGAAAATTAATCCTTAAGATCCTAGACTCCCAAAAAGGACTCAAATAAGTGGCTGGACAGGTCTCGATTAAATTTTGCACAAACAGTATTGAGATCCTGAAGAAAATTAACGTGAGGTTAAAATTACTCTGTAGGGCTCTAGAGACCCCCAAAAGGTTCAAAATAAACGGCTGGCTGAATCTTGACCAAATTTTGTTTAAACAGTGCTGATATCCTGAGAAAAATGTGAGTGAAGTGAAATCATCCTCTAGGGTCCGAGGGGCCTACAAAATGCAAAAAATAAATGGATGGACGGATTTTGACCAAATTTTGTTAAAATAGTACTGAGATCCTGTAAAAATAAACATAAGGTTAAGATTGTCGCCTAGGATCCTGGGGACCCAAAAAATGCCAAATATAAACGGCTGGACGGATCTTGACCAAATCTTGCTCTAATGTTATTATTGAGTTTTGTAAATAAATTAACACGAGCTTAGAAATTTTCTCCAGAGCTCTCGGACCTCAAGAAGAGTCAGAAATTAAAGTGCTTTTAAAATTATCAATATGGGTATCTACGAAAAGATCTCAAGACATGATAATTAGATTCGCTATTAAAATATGAATATATGGTCTATTTCAGTTAAATTTAACCATGCTTCGTAACTTTGAATTTAAATAGTTTCCGTTTTCTTGGCTTTATCTCTTTTATTATTGCATTTATGTAAATTTTAAATTTGCAGTTTATTTTTAGAAAAGAATACAAGATCGATTTGTTTCGAATATAAGAATTATTTAATTTTTTAACGAAAACTAATGATCAATTTTATCTGAAAAGAGGTATAGCTATTTAGGAGTCGTTGGGCGAGCGAAGCGAAGCACTGTAAACAACTATTTTTGTAAAAAAATCAGAATATCTGATTTAAGGGGGGGGGGTAAGTTTTTAAAAGCGAAAAAAGGCATATTTTCATGATTTTTTTTTGGAGATATGAATACTGTTGGCTTATTTATTTCATATACACGTTATAGTATAACATCTGAAGTATTTTTGAAAAATTATCAATTACAAATATCGATAAATAAGTCCGTGACAGCGAATTTCCGGAGGCGCCTCGAAAAAAAGTTGTTTTGCGGTGAACATCATAACTTGGTACCGGATCATCCGAGACAAAAAAATCGAAATGCGTTAAAAAGGCGATATGTTTCCCTAGGGAGTCAGGAAGATTTTTTTGTATTTTTTCGATTTTTTTATTTTTGGCAGCATTTTGAAGTGAAAAACGGAATTTTTGCTAAAAATTTCGGTTAATTTGTTATTATAAACTGGAAAAAAATAGCAAAAAAAAAAAAAACTCGACCTGATTACCTGTTGATTTATGTGTAGAAACAGTGTGCAAAATTTCAACAAAATTGGTGAAGTAGATTTTGAGTTATGATGTTCACGGACTTCAAAAATGTTGTATGCGAGAAAATGGATTTAAAGTTTTTTATACTCAAAAATCCAAAACTAAGCATCAATAAAATGATATAATTTTTTATACTTACGCGGGTAATTATAGTAAGTATTTGTTTTGTATAAGATTTGTAAGTATAAAATTAAAGTAAATTTTATACTTACCAGGTAGGCGCGTCGCGCAGCTACCAGGCAGGTATAAAAATCGAGCATGAGGGCCGGTCGCTTGAAACGCTGTATCTTCATTAGTTTTGCTCGGATTTACTTGAAATTTTGACACAACACGCTCAACATGTTGTACATTGAGAAAAAAAATTTAAAAAATAAATGCAAAAAAATAGTTTATAAACCTCCCCCCCCCTAAAAGTAAGATAAGGTTGAATTGCCGCCTCAAATAATACTTCGTTTAGATGTTAAATTAAGACGTTCAAATAATTTTACGCGAGTTTCAACTAGTAAGTTTATATTTTAAAATCTGATTTCTTACAAAATCAACTAAAACATCTTACAATGGGGAATTTGACTAATTTTGGGAAATTATTTTAAAACACACATATTTATGTATTATGCATGTATACGTTTTTAATTTTTAAAAATAATATCGAAAATTGTTAGAAAAAATTATTTTAGTATTTGTTCTCAAAATTTGCGCGAAAACGTTTACTAACTGTCAGTTACGTCACATTCTCTAGATAACAACAGGTGTCCGGTAACTAAGAAAAAAAATGTTTAAAAACGTTTATTTTTCCTGTAACTAGGAAAAGAAATTGTTGATTTTTAAAAAAATTAATTAAATTTTGATTAATTTCCATAGTTATGTTTGCTAACCGGAAATTAAGTAGCGACACTAGTGGTGATAGTGTTGAAATATAAGAGAAAGAACGTCACAGCCCGTTTCTGCTTACGTGGATTTTAGCTAAAAAATTACTTTTTTAATTAATTTTTTTTAAATCAAATAATGATAGTTAAGATGAATTAGTATAATAAATTGCTGTCTTTTATTATAAATTTTCATTAAAATTTGTTTTAATTGCTTTTCTTTGATACTGTCAAATACCCCATTAAGTGCCGATGCACGCATGCGTTTTTTTACCGCTGCGTGCACGCTGCGGCGCCGCAAGTATGTGTGCATCACAATATAATTTAACTCAATGTACTTTATAACTGCTGCGTACACGCAGCGGTAAAAACACGCATGTGTGCATCGGCACTAAAACAATATATAGAAAAAATGTTACACTTAAATATTTATTGAATAATAAGAGTTCGCTTTATACGCGATATTTCCCGAAATAGAATCCAATATCTAATTTTTAACCACGTTTCTCAAATCTATATTAAAATGCATGTAATTTCTTGTTTTCCGTCTTCATCAAAAAATTTAAACTTTTATAGATGGTCAAAAAATGAATATTTGCTCAGCTATAGGATTGAATAGGACAGAAAATTCAAAACTGTTCATGTATAAACTGTTCTTTGAGTAGGTACTTTACTTTCAACACAATCAAAAACAGGACACATTATAGTGATCATACATAAATCGTCTGTTATAGGTCATTTAAAACACAAATTTAAGCAAATCAACCAATTTGCTACTCAGTAATTTTTTTTTTTTGGGCTTCTTAATAATATTTTTTGCTGTTGACTTTTTTTTTTTGCGCTCAATTATACTTTTTTGCTGCTCAATTATCCTTTTGGCTGCTCACTTATACTTTTTGCTGCTCAGTTACCTTTTTTGCTGTTCAATATTGTTTTTTAGCATGCCAAATCGTATTATTGTGCTGATCATATTTTGCTGGCAAAATAATTTTATTGCTGCTAAAATATTTCTTTAACTGATAATTTTGCTGATCAGTGATCAGTAAATTAAATTGCTGCTTAAATAATTTATTCCCCTAAATAACTACATATTTTTTCTACTTAGGTACAATATGTAGATGTGATGTGATCTATTTACATTCAAATCAATTAGTATCTTCTTAATATTTACAATGTGAAATGATAAATGATATACTAATAATAATATTATATGTAGATACCTATTACTATTATTTTAAAAAGTTTATTAGATCTTAAGATGTGGATCCACTAACCGCGCAAACTGTTTGCAAATGTTTGTAAATGTTTGCGAACACAAAATTTTTTTGGTGGAGACGATCGTCACGAATATTTGCAGTTGTTTGCTAATGTTTGTCAGTGTTTCGACTAAAGTCGGTACATCAAAGGGAATTCGTTGTTTGGTGCGTTTTGTGTTTTTCTAGTGGAGACGGTATGTGATATGAAATACATACGAACAACAAACATATATCCATATATGTATGTATAATTATTATTTTTGGTTTTATGTTATTTTGTTGTAAATATAACAACATAGTTTTGTGTTTTAAAAAGGATTACTGTAATTTTAAATTAATAAACGAATAAAAATAACATGGATTGAGATAATGAAAAATTTCTGAAATTAATCAAATTTTATAAATCAAAACCAGAAATATGGCAAACCATCAATAAATTTTATTATAATCAAATTAAAAAGCAGAATGCGTGGAATTCTTTACTCTCGCCGTTCAGAAGTGAAAAGGTCAAAGAAGAAGGCTTTGCATACTTCGGGAATTATTGGGAATTATTTTGTTAATTAACTACCTCGAAATTCGAAAAAGATACATAAGGCTTTTGTAAGAATCTCTTGTAGCTAAAAAACATTATCGCTAATCTAACTTCGACGGGTATACAGTCTCTGTAGTTAATATCCCGTTTACAAATTTTTAGGCTAATTTGGGAAATTAAAAATTCTAAATCTTCCGATGACATACGGTAAAAATTTTGAAATAAACCACCCCTAAGGTCTGTTTTTAAGTCTGTTAATAACTATATAGAATTTCTTGTTTTTAAAAAATTAGATATCCAAAATCTATATTTTATCTTTCCTTTTTTGATTCAAGATTATTACGAACGACATAGTGCTAACAATAAGTTCTTTACTGGGAGTCATTTTTTATATGTGATATACATATATATTTATATAGAAATACATGGAACAGCTACAAATATTCGCAAACAGATTATCGTTTGTAACTGTTTATTCAGTGGAGATAGTGTGTTCGCAAACAGTTAAAAACAGTTGCAAACATTTGCAAACAACTACAAACATTTGCAGCAAATGTTTTTTCGGTGGATCCGCACCTTTAGATGCTTGAAAAAAATAATTGTCCCAATAAATGTTTCAACAAAAATTTATTTGAATTGGTTTTGGCAGTTCACAATTAACAGTTAAAATGTTACGTACTTAACTAGTTTTTATGTGAATTTATTGCGATGTAATTGTAGGTAAGTTTACTTTATGTCATGCTCATGGCTTTTAAAATTATGCAAATTGATTGAAGTTTTAATCAGTAACAAACATTTTTTGATTTATTAATGTCCAACATTACCGTTTATGTATTAGTAAAGGAAGTTAACTGTTTTATCACGTACTGCGATCGGAAATTTAATGATGTCAATGCCAAACCTTCTAAAATTGGTAAAATAAATCAAATCATCTTTAAAATTTAAACTACAGTTTCCTTATCGTGACTGGTACGGAAGCCGTCCAAGTTAATCACAGAAATGTTCCTCTGGTGACTCTCTTGGAAGTAATCGATGTACTTCTTATGGGATAAACTTTAGCTTACATGTAGGTATTATGTAAATAGTATCAAATACTGTATAATTATGTTGCTATTGCTAGGTATTATGTCACCGAAGGATGACATATTAATCTCGTTGTGTGATTATAGTAGGGGAAATAATAATAATAATAATAATAATAATAATAATAATAATAATAATAATAATAATAATAATAATAATATATTTTTTCTCGAATGAATCCCTCCAGTATAACCAACCGTTTTCTATGCAAGAATTACTGGAGGCGCTTCGGGGATCTGGGGACACATCCCCTGGACCCGATGAGATCCCCTACGCCATGATCCGGAACCTGCCTTATCCTGGTAAGTGTAGGTTACTGGATCTGTATAACGAAATTTTTAGGCAAGGCGTTTACCCTCCGCAGTGGCGGGAAGCTACCATCATTCCGCTGCTAAAAGAGGGTAAAGATTCATCGCAACTATCTAGCTACCGTCCAATATCCTTGACTTGCTGTTTCAGCAAGGTATTGGAAAAAATGGTGAACAACCGTCTCGTCTGGTGGCTGGAATCCCACAATCTCATTCCTAAACATCAATGTGGGTTCCGCCGATACCATTCGACTACGGACCATCTTGTTCGCCTCGAGAATGCCATTCAAGACGCCTTTCTTCAACGAAAACACCTCGTGGCCGTGTTTTTCGATTTGGAGAAAGCTTATGATATGACCTGGAGGTATGGCATTCTCAAGAAACTGCACGACTGGGGTTTAAGAGGTAACCTCCCTCAGTTCGTAAAAAGTTTTCTGACTGACCGTTCTTTTCGTGTCCGGGTAGGTGACACTGAGTCTGAGGCCCACTCCCAGGAGAATGGTGTTCCTCAAGGCTCCACCATTAGTGTCACCTTGTTTTCCATCGCAGTCAGTCATATTGCAGCTTCAGCCCCAATTCGTCGTTGCTTGTACGTTGATGACCTCACCATATTCTATGCAGCCGATTCCATCGAGGATATTCAACAACGGCTGCAACAAGGCATCAACGAAGTGGTGACCTCTGCAGAAGCTCTTGGTTTTCGATTTTCACCCCAAAAGACATCGGTGGTACACTTCTGCAGAAAGCGCAACGCACATCCGGATCCTGTCCTCACTTTAAAAGGATCCAACCTTCAGTGCGTTGATAGCGTCAGGTTTCTAGGACTTATTTTTGACAAACAACTTACGTGGCACCCACACCTCCAAGCTTTAGCTGCGAGTTGTCGCAGGACAATAAACATGCTTAAGTGCTTGGCAGGTGCATCGTGGGGTGCGGGCCGGGAGTCGTTGCTTCGCTTGTATCAATCGCTAGTTCTGACTAGGATTGATTACGGCAGCATTGCTTACTCCTCCGCCCGGGCGTCTGCGCTTCTACTCCTAGATCCTGTTCACCATGCAGGCATACGACTGGCTACGGGAGCATTTCGAACGAGCCCTTCTATGAGCCTCTGCGTAGAGTCGGGTCTTCCTCCGCTGCGACTGAGACGTGAGCGTCTCTTGCTCAATTATGCGGCGGGGATATATGCAACACCTTCACATATAAACCACCCGACTCTATTCAGATACCGTTTACAGGGGCTCTACGGTCGACGTCCCACCATAAGTCGACCAGTGGCCGTTCGAACGCAGGAGTTATTAGAGAGTCTGCACTTACAGTTCGCCAAGGTACTTCCCAAACGTCCTATGGAAGTACCTCCTTGGCTGATCCCTAAAGTAAGGTGTCGTTTCGACCTGACTGGTCTCAACAAGGAGGAGACCAGTTCATTCGAATACCGATCCCGCTTTTATGAGATCATTAGCGAACTTGACTCTCTCTGCATATACACAGATGGTTCGAAAACAGCTACGGGTGTTGGAAGTGCTATCGTCATTCGTGACGATCCTCACGCTTGGACACTTCCTCCCCAGGCCACTGTGTATACTGCGGAATTATTTGCGATTTTGCAAGCCCTGCGATTCTGTCAAACATCTGAAGACAGCGCATTCCTCATTTGTTCCGACTCGTTGAGCGCGTTGCAAGCGATCTGCCACTCTCATACCATCGATCCACTGGTGCAGAACATCTTAACGTGTCTCTACATGCTCCGCCAAAAGTCTATCACCTTCTTTTGGATTCCCGGACATGTAGGGATACCTGGCAATGAACTCGCCGACCAGGCAGCACGTCATGCAGCCGAAGTCGGTGAGCCACAGGACATTGCCATACGCCCAGAGGATCTGAGAGTGGGCATTAGATCCGCGATCGATCAGAAATGGCAACGTGAGTGGAACAACCTCACGGCTAAGCTCAGACAGGTGAAACCTGAGGTCCGAAGAACTCCGGCACCTGTAAATCTGAGCCGGCGAGAGAGTGTGGCCCTGACGCGTTTACGCTTGGGCCACACGGCGTTAACACATCGTCATCTTCTCGCCGGTGAGGATCAGCCAAGGTGCGCCGCCTGCGGGACGGCGCTGACCGTGAGGCATATAGTTGAGGAATGTGTAACCTTTGAGCCATTGCGCCAGAGGTTGCAGCTCCCCAATAATGTAGCCGAAGCTTTAGCTTATGATGCAGTTTCTGAAAGAAAGATGCTTGAATTTCTCAGAAATTCGAACCTTCTTCAGAGACTGTAGGGGCTTTACATCTCAGATTTTACAAGTCGTCTCGTTTTATCTCCCCCGACAGTGAATTTTATTTTCAGCAATTTTTAATCTTTTGTGTTAAAGAAGATTTTGTGATCGTCTTAATTTATTTATTTATTGCCAATACCCTGTTCCAGCTGGTCTGGCAGGGTACTTTTAGTCTTGTTTTTATGCCACTAAGGGCCTTTACACCCTTAGTGGTACTTTGTTATTTATACGTGTTTTTTGTTTTTGTTATTGTTTTTTAACGATGTACCACCGAGGGCTCTTTACACCCGAGGTGGTACATCATTTGTTTCTTTTTATCTGTGATATTTTGTTATGCCGCTGTAGGCCTGTTGTTATGGCTCTACAGCGGTATTGTTTTAACTCCTTATTGCGTCACTGGTGGGCCTGTGGCTCCCCAGTGACGTAATAAGCTTTTCTGTGATATTGCTCTGTGATATCGGTCTGTGATACTGTGTGTTTTCTAGTCGGTTCTCTCCACTCCGAGGTCCTCTACACCTCGGAGGGAGTTCCAGCGATGGCTTCCAGGCCTTGGTGACCGGACGCTCTGTCTAGTACTTATCGTACCGTCACCAAGGACTGTCCGCTCTTTTAAGCCCTGGGATGGCAGGGCCCATCGATGGACTTTATTATGTGTATGTTTGTCCGTTGTCTAGTGCATTTATGTGTCCCTGTCTTTATGTGTTGTTTTTATTTTTTCTACCGTTTTTGGCGGCGCATGCCCTTGGTTGGCGATGCCGCCGGGTGCTGCTGACCGCGCCATCCACCGGCAGCAGTACCCCAATTTTAATTAAAAAAAAAAAAAATAATAATATATAATATATAATATAATAATTATAGAGTTGTACATGCATATATTGAATAAACGCAAGAGGGCTGTATTCTCACTGTATTATAGAGTTGTACATGCATATATTGAATAAATGCAAGAGAGCTGTATTCTCACTGTACTTAAAAAACGAGCCAAAAAATCATAAATTAACACTTTCACTGAGGTGGCATTACTTAGTGCGTGTCAAAAACACGCACTTGACGAATTTTTTATACTAAATTTCAAATATTCGAAACAGTTCTATCGTGTTCTAAGACATTCTATACCACAGTATTAGGTATAATGATAGATCTAGATATACATATGTATTATATCCTAGCATCGGCAGGTATTCATATAAGCTCAGTTATTCTCTGTCAAATTTTTCTACAATCTTAGTGGAAAGAAGGCTTTTGCGCTCTGTGAAGAGAGCGCAAAATGGCTATTTTCCGAAGACTTTCGTTGCCGAGCAACGAAATACTACTTTGCGCTTTAAAGCCTAAAGTAATACGTTGTCGCTCGCTCAACATATATTTAATTACAAATCGGGTAGGCTTTGTTTATATTTTCTATGGTAACAAATAAACAAATTCTAAAATTATTCAAGTGAAATATTAATATTATTAAATTTCAAAATAACTAGAAAATATTAATTAAAAATAAAAAATAACTATAATTAATAAAAAATAAGAATAAAAAATTTTAAGAAATCTAAACATATATGATAGAAATATATAATTGTGACAGTGATTTCTCAAGTACACCTCCAAATATTTCTGAAGCTGCAAAACATTAAAGTAAACATTAACGTCCCTTATTATTTTTTTAAGTATCTTTTAAATAAAAAATACATTTTATAAGATTGTAGAAAAAATTTTGTGTGTAATTCGAGCACAAAATGATATTGCCGCTCTCATGAAATTAACGCGCTCCGCCTGGCGGCGTCGCGCGTCAACATTTTCAGTCGAGCGGCAATATACCATTTTGCGCTCTTAATACACAAATAACTATTTACTTTTGAACTTTCGACAAAACATAGCTGAGCTTTATCTTTTTGATGATAAAAAAATAAACTTGAACTTTTGAAATAAAGTCCTTTCTGTTGGTTGTAACAGATTTATGTTACATAACATGTCTACTGTTATATGCAATATGTCACACTAATACATTATGTTGTCCTGTAGATTAATTATTCTTACAAATTCCATTTTTAATATTTCTATTGTTTTTTATTTTTAATACATACATTCTAAATTTTTCTAATAACAATGAACAATTTATTTTATGTCCTACAGTGTTCTTAAAAATATTATTATATATTTAAGACAGTTTTAAGAAGTACCTAACTATCTTACATAATATACAGTCAGCCACACTCGTGTTCGTACAACGGTATATTTACTCATAATTATGATAAAACTTAAGCTAAACGGATTCTCATAATTTCGCACATTTCCAATTCAGGCAACAATCTCTGAATTTACAAATGTTATATATCGTCGACTTAAGCCTAAAAGTCCATTTTTAACAAAGTTGAAATTAACCTCTAAATATATTATATTTAGAGACTAATCTCAACTTTGTTAAAAATGGACTTAGGCACTTTTCTTTTTAAGCCGACGAATTATACAGGGTGCTTGGTAGAAAGACCGACAAAATTTTTTGGTAGGTTAACGGGCCCATTTCTAGTACTTTACCGTTGGAACCGAAGTTCTAAGTGTTACGGTTACTGAAATATGATTTTTTTTTTTGTTTAATTAGAAAAATACCCAAAATTCCACTTCCAAAACTTCATAACTGTTTTGCTTGTGATCAAAATAGCATGAATTCATTTTTTATTGTGTCTTTGATGTATCTTCTGCTTCTAAACAACACAATTTTATGGAACTTATTAACAAAGAAAGTACTTATAAGCTTTTTAAATTCAAGAATCGAAGAAATGCGTTTTTCAGTGTTTTTCAAAGAACCGTTTTCAGTAATCGTAACACTTAGGACTTTGGTTCCAACGATAAAATACTAGAAATGAGGCCATTAACCCACCAAAAAATTTTGTGGGTCTTTCTACCAAACACCCTGTATACATATCCTTAAAATCGTTGTTCCTCTGGCTATACGAGCTAATATTGAAAATTAGACATTAAAATAAAACTAATAATAATAATAATAATAATAATAATAATAATAATAATAATAATAATATAATTATTTATTTGTGTAAAGACCTTTTCAGGTATACAAAACGTCAATAGACCAAGAGCTACTGACCGACTTGCGATGGTCATTTCAACACGTGTTAAATTGAGAAGATAGAATCTTGGAGACTTACTCTACGTAGAAATTCAGTTCTGGCAAGCCTATTCGGCCGGGTTGAGTCATCCTTAACATTTAAAGAGGGTAAAAAATAAGGCCCAATTTATATAAAGTAACAGTTCTGGAATTTAGATATATGAAAGTTAGGAATATTTTTTATCGATAAAAAACGTTCTGGTAATATTTTCTCTTCACCAAGGTACCGCCAGAACAATCTAAAGTTGTCATAAATTTCATAATTATTTTGACAAATATCAAAATATTGTATATCCATGGTAATGTGATTTAAAAAGAAGAGAGTTAACCAAAATTTCAGTATATTCACATTTAAACTTCCAGATGATATCATAATCTCATTTTTAACAATTTGGCTTTTGATATATTGTTGCGTAACAGAGTCCAATTATTTACATTTCGTTTTAACGAATTTCCAAATTCAGTAATTAAATCATATTACCATGGATACACAATATTTTAATATTTGTCAAAATAATTATGAAATTTACCATAACTTTAAACGTTAAGGATGACTCAACCCGGTCGAATAGGCTTGCCAGAACTGAATTTTTGTGTAGAGTAGGTATCCAAGATCCTATTCTCTCAATTTAACGCTTGTTGAAATGACCATCGCAAATCGGCCAGTAGCTCTCCTACTATAAGATTTATACAGTCCGTATAAAGCTATTAAATATAAGTAAATTATTAGTTATTCAGTTAGTAAACTAATTAACTAGAATTTCTATTCAAAGTTAAAATTTTGTCAGTAAATTGAAAATCACAGAATGACAAAATCATTCTTGGGACGACATTTGTATTATCAATCTATATTTGTACATTCATTTTGAACTTCTTTCAAACAGCGAACTTGATACCAGACTTGGTATCGTGAGTGCACAATGCGTGGTCTTAATGGAGGAGTGGATGACACAGGCATCTATAAACACCTGACCGGTTTACTTTTATTGTGTATGCTTTTATGGCTTGGGTTGTTCGCTGTAACAACACGATTTTTGCGTTCGCTGAAACGGGACGCGCTGTACAAGCAAGACACTATTATGGGTAAACAATAAGGGGTAATCTAATTGTGCCCATTTACGTTCAATACCTGAATCATTCTTTTGAAATAAAATGAACTTACAAAGATTTCTAAATATCTTATTAAATTACCGGTAAAAGTTCTAGGGAATTTTTTGTAATTTACCGATTACAATTCGTAATGATAATGTCTCTCAAATTTTGTTTTACAGATTTAATCATGGAAGAATATACACATATATTGGAGAAGTTTGCGTTTCAGTCAATCCATACCGAACCATGAATATTTACGGTCCAGACTATGTTTCACAATATAAAGGTAAGCATATTATGTATTAAAATATACATAATATAAAATCTAAAAGAAAAATTCCGATCAGGGGCGAACTTGCAAAAACTTCTATAACGTACATATGTCAATTTTTACCCTAGAAAACCTTATAATAAATAATCAAGTACCCGTACTGAAGCTTCTGCATAACAAAGCAAATTTCTCAAAATTTAGTTTTAGGAAGATAATCTCTTGTCACAAAATTTAGTATATTTTTTAATTAACAAAAAAAAAAAATTCAGCATGTACTATAATTAATAACAATGGGGTTTTACCTCTACTTTTCGCGAATTTCCAGAATGGAATTCAGCTATTGCAACCACTGTCATGGCTCGACTTGCGCCCGGGACTATGAAAGAAGTGTGTTTTGAGGTTCCTAGAAACCGAAAATAATATTCACTAAATCTATATATATATCAGACATTTTTTTTCTACATAATCGTGTTCTACGGGTCCGAAAACAGATAGCGTCCCTACTCTCGCCGTTCTTATCGTATAGGCTGTATAAGTCTAATTTTTTCAGTTGAAAAATTAGACTAAAAATTTAAGACCACTTCAATTTTTAGTCGAATTTTTCAACTGAAAAACTGAAAAACTTTTTTTAAAGCCCCGATCAACCGGACACTCATCGTCAGTTTTGAAACCACCAAAATGACAAATCGCTTGTGGACTTTCAATTACATTTCGCTTATAGACATTCAATACCGAAGATGAAAGGAAAAATTCGACTTCCGTGATGGGGCTCCGCTGCTCACGGCGTTTTTTTTTTTTTATCTATAACGTTATCAACTTACAGACTTTATTACGATACCTTATTATGCACGCCACAGGATTAAAGTATTTTTTTGAGCCCTCGTGTGAATTATTGCCAGTGGGCCTTTACAGGGCCCATCCACCCGAAAAATTTTGATAATTGACTATTTTTCGGTCGATCACACTGTGATGGTACCTTAAATAAAAGAAATTCTTCAAGTTTTATTTATTTAGTTGGTGGTAACTACAACTGTACAGCTGTAAAAAAAAATAACAAAAGAATATAATCTTTCAAAAATTGACAAAAGTGAGTGTCTTCTAAGGTCGACCTTTTAAAAAATGTATCTTGGATCTGAAGCATTGTGAAGTATGTTGAACATATTGAGTACGATGAGTATGAAAAGTATAATATTTTCATTCATGTCACTAATTGTGCCACAGGGCCGTCTTTACCAGGGGTGTCAAGGGGTGTGTGACACTCGGATACAGGATCCTACGAGGCGTCATACTGCTCTCAGCACATTCGCCTTGCTCAATTGCGACTTGCCATGTGCAAGCCAATTTAGATCTTATTACTACCGTGGGGAGGGACTATCATGTCAAAAGGGGCGGTCAAAATAATCGATCTGATCAAAAAAGATTTAGACGCATACTGCACAGATAGTGCAATTGCTATTTGATTCAAAATTAATTGCTGAATATTTGGAATGTGAACCTGAATTCACCGAAACTGTTCGTCCATGTCCCCGAAAAACACATTTTAATTAGGAGGCTGCAGATGAGCCCATATTAGGCCCAAAAATTATATTTAAAGTAAATTGTTATTTTTTGCTACTTAACACGGCGATCTTACAATTAAATGAAAGATTCGATTTATTAACAGAACACCACGAGAACACAACAAGTTTTCATTTTTGCAAAACATTGACAGTTGGAGGGCATTGAAGAGAGATAAAAAAAAGTAAAATGTCTCAACTAGGGATGTAACGATACCATTGATATATGAATAGTATGGATGCGCCCCTACCTACTTTTTATATACACTCAATTGAAGTCACCACTAAAAACAACTGGTAGTAGGGGAGCCCATGATAATAAATGCGGACATTCTCGAGCGTCGTTGAGACCTATTGATTTTGAAGATTAGATGATATGAAGAAAAAAAAGTTATATGATGTATACCCTTTCAGTGGTGGGGGGAGCGTCTACAGATGTTCAAAAAGGTAAAAAAAAAACTGTGACACTGAAATATTCGAGCGCGTCAGATATTGATAGTGCATATATCCCACGTATCTCTGATAACAGAAGTATGTTAATCGGCCGGTTTGCATGGCGGGGGTGGCCGTATGGAAGGGTAGAAAATAGAAAAAAAAATAAATTTATTCGAGCTCGTCAGACATTTATAGGGAATGCTTAGTGACCCCAAAAGAAGCTCCGATTCAAAATTCTGACGATTCGGACGTAACGTAAGCTCGCGGCGGCTTTTTGAAAATGCAAAAAAAAAAAAATAGTCATTTTGAGATACTCGAGCGCGTCAGATTTTCATATAGACGATTCAGCTTCATGCCCGAGACGTGCTGACACATAATCTGACGATAAACAGAAGGGATTTTCTAAACCTGACAATTTCAAAAAATAAAAATTTATTCATTTTACGTGAATTTCCTTTTTGGAAATACACTCATTACAGCGGATGCCATGAAAAGATTTTAGCTCGGGACCATGGCAGAAATTTCATCAAAATTGGGAATCGACAGTTCAAAACCTTTCCTTGTAAGTGAACTAGCTTTTGAGAGAAATTAAGAAATTTGCTGAATTTCTTTACAATAAATGCTTTGCACTGTTATTATCATTACAGTAGCAATATTTATACTGTTTCACTTTTCAAAATAAAAATATACTAACTTTGCAAGAACGCGTCATCACCGATTTTGAAAATTTGTTCACTGTTAGAGAGCTAAACTATTTCAGATGGATATAAGTTATGTTATATGAGATCTGTCAGTGTCCGGGGGTTCCAAAAACGCTAAAAGTAAAACTGCCCAACCGATTTTGAAAATTTTTTCACCTTTTAAAAGTTAAATTAATTAAATGCATATATGCTATAGGTACTATATGAGATCCGTCAGAGTCCTGGGGGCCCAAAAGAACTAAAATTAACTATTTAACCGATTTAGTTGCACAGCGTTTTGTCTAATAGAGAAGCTGCATAAAGACTAGTGGCGCCTTTTTCAATAATTTTATAAGTACATGCGTGAGCACGTCAGCGCAAATTTTTTGTAACCATAGATTTTTACATAAATTCATTAACAAGTTTATACTTTTGTATTAATTATTACTTTTTATTAATATTTATTTTAACATATAAATATTAAATAAAGTAAATACAGAGAACCTGCATTGTCACTAGTGACGTCTCTATAAGTCAATTTATAAGTTTTTTACAAGTTATTGTTGTTGTTTTAAATACAACAGATAAATTCACTACGTGCAATGCAACATTGTAACCGCACAGATAAATATTTATTTATTATTAAAATTTTAAATTAAATCTTTTTAAAAAAAAATGCATAATTATCCACTTACTTTAATAGTTACATTACATTAAAGTTTTATATTTGTTTGTCGCATAACTTTGGCCATTATGACACTTGGTACACCGGTTTTTTCTTGAATGTCATATATACATGACCATTTTGACACAAGTTTTTTCTTTTTTTGTAGCAAGAATCACATAAATCACTCACTTGGACATCTCGAAAACCGCTTTTTATAATAATTGTATTTTTACTATTTGACATTTTGCATAAAAATGACAAACATTTAAATTCAAAACAGCCTACTTACATTAAACTATTTCATTTAAAAAATGCTAAATATAGCCACCATGAATGCTAGTGTCGTAATTCAAAGATCATGCAGCTTCTCTTATTTTTTAATAGATATAAGTTTCAAAGCCTCCTGTATTTTTGGCTGCAAACATTGCTTCGCTCAAACTGCACGTACTAAACTTTATTTACGATTTTTGTTACTTCGGCTTGTGGAAGTCGTCAGATTATATTTTTCCCACGATCCTTAAATTATTTCCTTCGAAAAGAAAAAAACCTCAACCACGCTCGAGAATGTCGAGATGACGTTTTTTTCTTCAAGTTAGTAACCCCCCCCCACTCTCTTACGTCAAGCTAAAATCGTCAGGTTATTTAAATGCACACTTTTAAGCATGTAATTAACTCACCTTACCTTAAACTGACGCGCTCGATTATTTCTAACGATCAACTTTTTTTTTACTATTCTGACCCGCTATCCTAGGCCGTCGGCCATATATATAGGTTTCATATATGGTGGAGGTACTCAACACGGTGCAAGGTATCCCCCCTTATATTAATCTGCCGAGCTTCATCAAATCCCAAAAGCCCCGATTAGGCTCCCCTACTATGGACACTATGGGTCGTCAATATTACTTTGGTTTTAATCTAGTATTGTGTAAATTTGATTGTGATTATTATAAAATTTTAACTTTTTTTAAAAATGATTATGTGCGTTGCTTATGGCTGTACCAAATCTACGAGTAAGAACTAAGAAGGAATTCATTTTTTTACATAAGAAAATATTTGAATTTAATTCTCACTTATTAAAATTGGAATTAAACCTAATTTTAAAAAAAAAACTTTAATTCAGATACTTACTAATCATGAAAATATATTACGTATTTTATCTACAGTCTAAAATACGTTGTTTTTTTATGCATGGAAATATTTTAAATTCTATTTTTATGTAAGAAAATGTTAATTTTGTTAATTTTAAATTATGGCGTCCTTAGCAACCACTATGACGACCCTAGCAACAGCCAGTGTCGTAGCTCCACTATCTCCACTACTTTAAATAAATATACCTTAGGTATGTTTTAAAACAGATAAATGAAAGAAAGTAGAGAATAATTTTTCAGTTTTCTTTTCTAGTATTACAAAAATTTTTAATTTTATGTATTAATTGATGACCTTTCCCGGCGCCATTACGAATGAAATTTTTTTTACCTATTCATAAGAATATATTAAAACTGATAGGTATATAACGTTGTAATTAAAAAGATGATTTAAATATATGCATTTGAAGTATAAATATTATGAGCAAAATTTTCAGATGAAATATTATACAATATTTTTAGGCTATTTGTTTGTATCATTAATAGGAATTATATTCCTATTAATGATACAAACAAATAGCCTTAAAGTTTCAGTTTAGCCTATATTTGAAATTGAAAAATTGTAACTGCTTCTCGCATTATAGAGAGTACATACACATAAGTGGTTGAATGTTGTCTGTATCGACGCCTGTCGAGCAAAGGACCGGTGGTGTAATGGATAGCACACCTGGCTAGTTACCAGGAGATCCTGGGTTCGATTCCCGGCCGATCCGGATAATTTTTTCAATCACTGTGATTTTTAATTTACATCACAATTATTATTGTAACCAAAAATACAATTAAAAATAAAAATTTAGAAAAATTCCTTTAATTTTTTGTTTAAATATACATAATTTTAGAACACTACTGACTTGGACAAGTTGGAGACTCATGCTTCACTTAAGATTGCATTGGTGATATCTATAGTATTCATATATCAATGAATGATATCGATTCCGATACCGATATATCGGCCGATATAATCGGCAAACCAATATATTATGTATCGGCATCGCCGATTATACATTCCTCAAAAATACTAATTAAATTAGGTCAACGTCTTTCTGAAAAAAATCACGTGAACAACCCCTTAAAATAAAATATAATAAAAAAATACAGCACGTTTCTTTAAAACAGTACCTGAACCAAGGGCCAAACTACTATTATGATAGTTAGCATCCCGACTGTAATCAGAATTTTACGTCATCAGACTTGGCAGAGAGGTGGAAGGTTATATACGTATTTAGAGTTTGTGTTGGTATGTGCAAAGTAGTGGATGTTTGTGTGTGTAATACTCTGTATGTATGTAGCGGTGGTCCAAGTGAGAATGCATACGTATACTAGAACAACCATGTGCATGTACCTGCTACTAGTGATGTAACAGGAACAGCCACCACTGTGGCCACGACTTAACAATGAATGTGTACGCTTGAAGAGCTGATGGACGACTAATCAGTAAACAGTATAAATTGCTACTTACTGCAACTTTCGGATCACACTTTTTTGTATGTAGGCTTGATCTGTCTCATCTGTAACCTGAACTAATAGTACATACTTTATCTCCTTTTTTAACACAGATGAGACAGATCAAGCCTACATATAAAAAAGTGTGATCCGAAAGTTGCAATAAGTAGCAATTTATACTGCTTACTGATTAGTCGTCTATAGGCTCTTCAAGCGTACACATTCATTGTTAAGTCGTGGCCACAGTGGTGGCTGTTCATTGTTACATCGTTAGTAGCAGGTACATACATACCGTTGTTCACTACATACATACATGCACACTCGCTACATACATACAGAGTATCACACATACAAACATCCACTGCCCTACACATACCAACACAAACTCTAAATACGTATATAACCTCCCACCTCTCTGCCAAGTCTGATGACGTAAAATTCTGATTACAGTCGAAATGCTAACTATCATAATAGTAGTTTGGCCCCTTGGTTTTTAAGTTATTAATGTATATTTCTTATGAAAATGTGTGCCAATAAATTTTATGACCTAGTCCACTGGGGTGCGATATTATGTACAAAATATTCAATAATATTTAAAATTTAGTTTGTTTTCTGACGCGTAAGTTTTACTATCAAATTCTGATATGTTTTTTCTGTGCGATTTTTAATAATTTTTTTCAATTTTAATATTATTTATAATTCTCTTTATGGTTTTAAATTTTTAAATTTTACATTTTTTATTAATCATTTTTAAATTTTAGTATTAATGTTATTTTTTTATCTTTTGTATATAATTTTTAATTTTTTATAATAGATTGACAAAGGGTATAGCCGGATAAGTATAGATGAATCGGCTTCGGAAGCGAATTATTTTAATAACTATATTAACGGTATGGTGAGGCTGTAAGTAATTGATACCTACAATTTTGTCGGCCAAAACTGAGTAGTTATGGAGATTATTAAAAAAATTTAAAAATTTACAAAATTTTTTTTCTTGGTAACTATTCAACATAGGAAAATAATTTCAAATCCACATGAAGGTAAACACTCTCGAAAATATTAGATATATTTATTATCGTATCAGTCCTCGTTATTAAAGATAATAACAAGGATAATATCCGATCCAATGTTATGTTTATAGGGTTCCAATTGAGCGACCACTTCAAAAAAAATTAAGTAACTGTGCCTTAATGCACTTAATTACTGCACCAAGTCTCATCAAAATTTACATGATAAAAAAAAACATGATAAAAAAAAAAATATTTTTAATTTCTAATCTGCTGAACCGCCTCTCCAATGGGTCCGACCCTGGAATTATATACATCAATCGAAAGTACTTTAAAAATAAAGTGTTGTGTCTCATAAAATGTTTTTTCCTATCTCCTATAGTTTTCGAGATAAGATATATGTATATCTCCTATAATTTTCGAGATAAGAGGTATATTAAGATATAGGCTATTTGCCTATTTATCCGGCTATACCCTTTGGCCATAATAAGTATCGAATCGAAAGTAGATTTCAGAATATATTATATCATTAAAAATTTGCTAACTTAGAAGCCAGAAAAATTGAATCTAATGTTTGAAAATGTACATAATTTTATTGTAGCGTAAGTATTAAATAAAAAAAAAATGGAACACAAAAATAAAATTTTATTTTATTTTTTTGTTGGCAAGGGGGGTGCAGGCTGATTTTCGCACCCCGGCGCCCAATATGGTTAAGACGGCCCTGTATGTCCACATAATGCAGTTCATACAGAACCTACAATATAAACCAAAATTCACAAAACTGTTAATGTATTAAAATAAAGAATTTATATTTGTAAAAACCTTTACGTTTAAAATAATTTTAAAAGTTAGTGAAATTTGGAGAATTCAAGAGTTAACTATGTTTATATCCTATGTTGCACTCGTATTCTACTTATGTTGATTTTAAATTATATTGTTAACAGATCGAGAATTTTTTGAAAACCCTCCACATATTTTTGCTATTGCTGATGCCGCACACAAAATTATGAAACAAAGAAGTCACGACACATGTATTGTTATAAGCGGTGAATCAGGATCCGGAAAAACAGAAGCTTCTAAAATAATAATGAAATATATAGCAGCCGTTACAAACATTGGAGGCCAATCTGATATAGAACGGTAATTTTTTTTTTAAATTACAATCTTTTTTTATGCTTAATAATTGATATTTGTGTGAATCATTAAAAATGAAAATACCAAAAAATAAAAATAAAATACACTGTTTTTATTCTAAAATTTTTGTCATCTTTATAGGATAATTCTCTGGTCAAGTGAGACACCTAAGAAGTCATAGTTTTAGATTTTTTTGATTATTATACTTTTATAATCCATACGTGTAGTCTAACAATAAATATTGTGTAGTTGTGCTGGCCTATAAGTTTTGTGATATCTGTCTGTTTCTGTGAAGTACGTATGGAGGAAAGTGACCCATGCGGAAACCTACTAAAATTATGTTTCTCATTTTTCTCCAATCAATTGCAACAAAAAAGCCAAAAATAACATTAATCAATAGTGCGTTTAATAAGTAAGTAGCACATCCAGACTTGTTCATATAAACCCGATAGTTTACAAGTAAATGAATTTTTATAAATCGATTTGGGCGTTTTAAATTTCTATAGAAGATCTAAATTTCTTGCTTTGAGGATGATCAGAAGATTGAAAATGCGTTAAGTAATAAAATTATTTTAACAGTGAAATTAGACTAACAAGGAGAGGTTCAGGTATGGTGGTCACCGATTTCAATCAAATTTCGTCTACTAGTAGAACATAAAATCTATATAAAAAATCTAGAAAATTAAGGTCCACCTCTCAAAAATAAAAGAAATATTTCAATTTAAAGTTTAAACAATTTTATAATATAAGATATATGCAAGTTATTAAATGCCATCAACAAGTAAGTGAAATAGCTTGGTGGTAAAGTCTGTTAAAGATTGGTGTGGACGCTGTGATACTGGGTTCGATTCGCGGTTCAAACTTTTTTGAATTTTTTGTTTAATTTTAATAAATTGTTTTTTTTAATTTATTAATAATGTTGCTAATGAGATAATACAAGTTCGTTCAGTGGGATTCCGTAAGGCGAATTTGCCTACTACTCTCGACAGTGAAAAAGATTAAAAATTGACCACATGGCGAAATAGGCACTGAACAAACCCTTATAGGTTATAATAATATAATAATCATCAAAATCTAAAGCTTCGAGTTTTTTAGTGTCTCCCTTTACCAGAGACTTACCCTATACTAAAAATAATGGCTACATTGACTCATGTTTTATATGATTTATACGAATATATTATTTAAGTTATTAATGTATATTGTAGATATGGTAGTGACTATAGAAGTTATTTATTTTAACTATTTATAACTTTTTAACGCTTTTAAACAAACCATATGGAAAAATTTTTTTGTCTCAAAAAGCCGGACTTTTTACTGCCAGTGATAAGTACAATAGATAAGGTTACAAAAAAAGAAAAAGAAAAAAAATCAAACATCCCAACATCAAAAAAATGAACCCTAGGAATTTACAAAATATAAACTATACTAAACTATGTTGATAAAATTGAGCATTATTTAGACTTATACCGTATTTCGGAAAATCTGCCACAGATGGCGGCACCTGTACCAGTGAATATGTACATATCACAGCATTTTGAGCCGCCATATTGCAGGACGAGTTAGCTCGTCTAATCATTTAAAGAGTTAATCCTTTTATTTATCAGACAAAACAAGTATGAATGGCAACATTATGTGAGCTTTTGGCGACTGTCACCTAAAAGGAAGCATAGAAAATTTGTGCCTAAATAATGTATGTCGTCACTTTTTATGTTCACATTTTAATAAAAAATATTTTTTTTGAAAGTGTTGCACCCATTTTTATTCAATGGGCTTTATGGTGCTCATGAATACCAACATTATAATTACATATATTTTTTTGGTGATTGTCACTTTAAGGGAATCACATAAAATATATACTTAAATAATATATTCAGTCATTTCTTTTATTCCCTTTTCAATAAAAAAATCCTTAAAAATATACAAAATATTCCTTGAAGCATTCCCTAATGATTGAACTTTGGTTCATTTCTCTAGCTTATCTAGTTCACGAGAAAAATGAGTTTAAAAAATCCCTTCAAAATTACATTTTTTTTATTATCTCCAGAACGGTTCAAGGTCAAGGTCCAAAAACCATATGTGCTATTTTTTAATGACCCCCTTCCAACTACAAACACTATTTTGAAAATATCTCTCGGGGGCCATTTCACTATAGTTATGACGCTAGACCCTTTTACCATTTAGCATTTCTAAATTTCAAAATGAATTTTTAAACTTGGAAATATAGTAAATTATACTGTGCAGTTTATTATAAGCCACACAACAATATGTAACCATAAGGCGGTATTTCTATGTGACGCGAATTTTAAGCTTATTTCAGGATTTTTTTTTTTTTTTTTTGTATCAAAATAAAATACAATCTTTCCAGTTTTTTTATGTTTCTATTTGCATCTTAGATTGTACGAAAAAAATTTTTCTTATTCAGATATTTAATGCTTTTTTTATGTTTTTTGGGGTCAAAGTGGACTCCTCGAAAAAATATGAGTGGGTGGTGGGCAGTATATTTTAATTTGTAAAACAAAAAATTCAACCATATTCTTGTTTCATAGATTTGTTTTTATCGTCCGAGCTAGGATTAAGCATTTATATTAATAAACTAACTGTACCCGCGACGTCGTTCGGGAGACGCAATGTTATAAAATCAGTGAGAAGTATATAAGTGTAAATAATTATGCAGTACTTGCATAGAACAATAATTTTTGCGTAATGCATGCACATGTTCAAAATGGTTTTTACATTTTCCCAAGGGAAGGAGACATTTTACCGTAATAAAAAGTATCTTATATATTGATCCAGGTAATAAGTTAACATCAGACCAAATTTCATTAAAATCCGTCTAGTAATTTTTACGTAATGTGTGCACACGCTCAAAATAATTTTTCTATTTTCCCGTGGAAATGAGACATTTTCCCGGAATAAAAAGTACAAGTATCTTAGATGTTGACCCAGGTAATAAGTTGTTATCACACCAAATTTCATTAAAATCCGTCCAGTAGTTTTTGCGTGACGCGTGAACAGATAGACAGACAGACAGACAGACAAAAATTTTAAAAATCGCTGTTTTGATATCTACATCGATAACTATTTACAGTACCAGTACAATTTTCAAAAAATATTAAATGTACATAAATGGTCTCGTTACAGTTTTATTATATATGTATAGATAACGAAATTATTATTAAAAATAAATGATTCTAGTTCTGACGATAACCACTAATGTGTAGAACAACGTGTTAAACTATAGCTTGATCAGTTGATTAGAATTTCGTTTCTACTGCCCACCAACTGAAAAAATGTAGTTTCGAGGAAAACTTGTTTGAAGTTTCAGTATTTATCATAATTACGAAAAAAATTTTTTCATAAAAAATATATACTTACTAAACTTCGAACAAAATAATCTGGTGTGTACAACATTTTGGACTGAGGGGCTATAAATTTTTTTGCTTTTGTGATAGACTTTGTCATAGAAAAAAATATTTTTAATTTTGTTTTAAAAGTCAATTTTATTACAATTTACAATTTATTTTATAAGTATATGTATATCTAGGTCAGAACAGATGTATAATTTTCCACAAAATAATAAAATTTTTGGCCTCCCTCAAAAATATTATGCACTTCAACACTGTTAAAAGCAAATGTATTCTGTTCCCTGACACTTACAAACATAAGCTACACCTGATTCATAATAACCTTTTCACTTCTTCGTAAGCATCATTTTCTTGGAGCGCTAACACTATATGGTATTTGCTATACGTTCTTCTATATACTATAACTTCGTAAGTAATTTGAATTTTGGTCTATAATTTCTACAGTACACTCTCAATGTATTTTATTTACTATTAAAATATATTTTAAAAAATTTGAAAATTTTAAATTTTCACATAGAAATACTGCCATAAGTCCGCGTTTATGTATGAGACGTAAAGTAAAGATATAATAGCCAATAATGCTGAACAATGCTAAAGTGGTTTTCTATACATTCTATCGCATTTAAAATTTATAAGAGAATGCTAGTTAGTCAATCAACTGATTGGTATGTTGGACGGTGGTTTACAAGCCGAATATTTAACTAGTTAGCAGTTGGCTAAAGCCATAGTTGGTATATTTCCACTTATTACATACACCTTATTAAGCGATTTTAATATATTTTAGCGTTAAAAATGTTTTAATACAATCAAATTCAATTTTGGAAGCGTTTGGTAACGCTAAGACAAATCGGAATGATAATTCATCGAGGTTTGGTAAATACATGGATATTCACTTTGATTTTAAAGGTGATCCAATTGGTGGCCATATTAATAATTACTTATTAGAAAAATCCCGTGTAATTCTTCAACAGCCAGGAGAACGAAATTTTCATAGTTTTTATCAGGTATGTAATCTGAAAATTGAAAATTAATATTTTTTTTTTTTTTTTCATAAATTTTAAAGAGTATAAATGACTATTTGATTTCAGCTTTTAAGTGGATGCAGTGATACTGACTTCAAGAAATTTAATTTAATTAGAGATCCACAGGCATATTTTTATACTAAACAGGGTAATGTGTCACGAGTAGACGCGATAAGTGATCGAACAGATTATAAGCAAGTAAATTCAGCATTTAAAATTCTTGGATTTAATGAAAATGAAATAAATACTGTTTGGCAAATAGTTGCTGCCTTATTACACCTTGGAAACATTGAATTTATATTAAATGAAGACAAAATCAATATTAAAAATAAAAAATTAACAAAACATGTCGCACAGTTGCTGAGTGTCACTGAAAGTGAATTAGAAAAAGCTTTAACTGAACGCGTTATTGCCGCACGTGGCGATGTAATGCGAAAAACGCATACGCAAACCGAAGCTGAATATGGAAGAGACGCATTAAGTAAAGCCATATATGATCGATTGTTCACATGGATTGTTGGTAAAATAAATGAAGCTATTGCTATACAAGAGCATATAAGAAATTACAAAAGTAGCGTAATTGGAGTTTTAGACATATATGGTTTTGAAATTTTTGAAAACAATAGTTTTGAACAATTTTGTATTAACTATTGCAATGAAAAATTGCAACAATTATTTATAGGTATGTTTTATATTAATACATTTTTTCAGTTTTAAAATTCTGTCTTATAATATTAGGTTGGTTTTTGCAGCTAGTTCTATCAGTTTTAAATTGATTGAGTTTGAGCAAACTAAAGCAATGTATTCTCAGAGAAGAATTTCGAATTCAGTAGTACTAGCTTGGTGTTTCCTTTTTTTTTTTTGAACAATTGAACTAATTCAAACTGGTTCTAGAACCATATTTACAGTACTAGCTACAGAACAAGTATTACAAATTCGCACATGCGCATTATTGTATAACTGTCATTTTAAATAAATCCTCTGAAAACGACAATCAATGCAATATATAATATAAAAATGAATACTTTCAGTTAGATATCCTAGATGGCATCACGAAAAATTATTAATAGAGTCCTTGTAATAAATAGAGTCGTGTCATGTGTGCTGAACGCTGATTGGTTCCGGCATTTTCTGTCCAAAGTTTGCGTAAAATACATTGGAAATAAATATTAATAAAAATCATTTAGTTTAACCTAGATAGAATAAATAAATTACAACCTATTAATTGTTCATTAATTCATAACTTATTAACAATAATTATATACTAGAAAATATTTACTCAAACATGTGATAATTAATTTTGAAGCTTCCCGCTCTGTTTTGAAAAGAAAATGTCTGACATCTCAGGACTCTATTTATTATAGGGACTCTAATTCTTAAATAACCTAAAATGTTCTTGGAGTAAAATTCCAATATATATTTAGAATTTAAAATTATTGCATTTGAATGAACTGTAGTTCAAATGTATAAATTTGAATTTGCTGCAGAAACAAAACTATTGTATATATAAGTATGCTAATGTTTTTTTTTCTTTTTTTTTTTTTTAATTGGCAATAATAGCTTGGCAATATTTTCTATTAATAAATAAAACACTTCACTTTCCAAACACAACTTTTATTGTATTAAACTCTTATGACATGTTTCGGTTCAATATGACCATTATCAAACAAGTTAAACGCCTCAAGCAAACCTAAGCAAAATAATTTTTAAGTTATAATATTTTAACTGTTTTTAGCATTTTTGAGAGTTGAGAAGTATTGAGAGAAATAAATGAAGTTAGATCCATTAAAATTTATTAACACCTTCACGGTCATTGACGTCAAGTGAAACCTGACAGACTCACATACCACGTCATAGGACGTCAACATTTTCTTTCCATTTTACATAATACGCCTGACATTCTTAGTAGTTCGATTGAAAATATTCACACTATATGAGCAAACATTGCAAATGAATTACAAAAAACGAGTGTTTCATTTTTTATTTTTTCAGTGTTTTCATTTTTTTAAAACTGGTAATGGTCTGCAATGGCTGTGCACGTTTAATCGTCAAAGATTGGTTTTGATTATAGTCGAAAAAAATGGACTACGCATGCACAATACTAAGTCGCGTAAACAATTTCAAAAATTTTATTTTTTGAACATGTTTGGGAGATTATGCAATACTATAGTCAAAAACTTAATGAACAAATAAATAACAGAAAAACACCGATTATTTATATTCGTTTTAGTAATTTTACAATTTATTAATTAGGCGTATTTCATACAAAAATATTCTTACAGAAGACAAAAAACACAAACAATTATAATCAACAACTTATTGCGTAATTGTTTTTCAAATACACCACATATGTATATGCCAACTAAAAATAACAAAAACATTCTACAAGTCAATCGGAATTATTCATTTCATTTCATGATAATATTTGATTTTACTTAACATCATTACGAGGCACTGCGCATGACGCGCCTGACGTCTATCAACGTTGTGTCTTTTTGGTGTAATATAAGTTTCTTATTTGAAAGACAACGTCAGTAAACGTTACAAAAAATAAAAATACATCAGTAACGCTTTCCTTGATCCACCATAAGTCTAAAAATGCAAAATACTGTACCAGTTGGGCTTTTTTTCAAAATCCGTCGTGACCGTCAAGGTATTAATGACAGTGATATTTCCGTAATTTAATCAGTGATAGTGAAATGACACCTGTTTATTAATTTTATATTTAAAAATCATTTTTTGAATTGAAAAGCAATAAACTTTTTTTTTAGAGTTGGTATTAAAACAAGAACAAGATGAATACAAACGGGAGGGAATTGAGTGGACACATATTGAATACTTTAATAATCAAGTAATTTGTGATTTAGTAGAAGAACCTCATAAAGGTATTTTATCAATATTAGATGAAGCCTGTCTGAATGTTGGTAAAATTACGGATGAAATGCTATTAGAAGCAATGGATCGGAAATTAGCAAATCATCCACACTATACATCTAGACAACTGAAACCAATGGAGAAACAGTTGAAACACAAGGAAAATTTTCGAATTACGTAAGTTCTTTTTTAAAAAAAAATCCCGTTAACTCGTTAATTTATTACTAAGGGAAGATAATGGGGTATTTGACAATTTTTTAAAAACCATCTTAGTGTATTTATTACTTCTTACTGAGATCATAATATATATTTTTAAATTATTTTATGCTATATTTTTAATAAAAATCAGCGATAACTTTTGACGTAGGTAAAATCATCTAATTTTATGAATAACACTGTATACCATAGACATTAGAAATGAAAGGACCAGTAATTTATATTACGTACGAAAGATATTACGTACACGTTAAAAAGAGACAAATATTATAAATTGTCAATATAAAATATATATTGGCAATTTACAAGTAGCTTGTAAATTGCCAATATATATTTGCCGTTCTAAGATACCCTAGACTTTAAAATTAAAATTGAAGCATAGTCAGCCATGTTTGTATTAAAAAATTTGAAAAAATAATGTAATAATTTTCACTATTTTCACTTTTTAAATTGCGTTTTTCGTTATATTTTTTTGAAAGAAAATATTATGGCAACTAGTTCTGCTTCCAAATTTAAAAACCCTATTAGGAAAAAAGCACAAGGATTAAAATTTCACCGAGAAGATTTTTTTGACATATATTAGCCGTCTCTGAAAAAATATTTCCGTTTATACATTATATGTTAAATAATAATTTATTACATATTAAGTATGCAAAGGATGTGAAGCATGACAAAGGTCACTTAAGATAAA
The DNA here is from genome assembly GCA_035578155.1 of Brachynemurus nebulosus. Taxonomy (NCBI): domain Eukaryota; kingdom Metazoa; phylum Arthropoda; class Insecta; order Neuroptera; family Myrmeleontidae; genus Brachynemurus; species Brachynemurus nebulosus. The sequence goes on along the minus strand of JAPWDM010000001.1, from coordinate 85,231,804 downwards.
TTGACCACTTACGTGAATTCAACCGTAAATATAGTCAACTAATTTAAAATGTATTTCTACACACATATATAAACATTTAATTTTGTTGCCGCCACTGTCTAGTAGTAGCATAACTTTTGCTTCAGTAAAACAATATTGTTACAGGTTCTTTTATAATACAGAATATATTATTTTTTCATTGGTGTATATGTTGTAGCCATGTTGTCAAAACCGTTTTATTATAATAACTAGTCAAATTATAAAAAAACGAAATATTGTCAATTCATTATGTTTCTTACAATACATCTAGCAAATTTCAGTGTTATTATAATTTCGTTAGACACATCTAGAAAAATTGTCACTGTAAAAATAAACACTATATGGATACGAAACTAATAATGTCAAAACTATTGAACCAATTTCAGTCAAATTTAATTTAGATATTTATATGCTTTGGACTAACCGACAAGAAATTTTTATCTCGATTAAAGGTTTCCGTGCGATGTGAATACTAAAATAATAATAAATAGTGTCTTAACTATACTAAATCCATTTCAATAAGTTGGGATACTTATATGGTTTAGAATAATTAACAGGATAATTTATATCCTGGTTGAAGTTTCCTGCGGGATATGAATACGAAACTAATCAGTATCAAATCTACAAAACCAATTTCAATCAAATTTGATATTGATACTCTTATGCTTTGGAAAAACAGAAAGGGAAATTTTTATCCCGATTAAAGGTTCCCAAGGGAAACAATTTACTTATTGTTAGTCAGATCAAAATTAGTGAAACGATTTCAGGTAGTTTTATTATGGGGATACTCATATACTATGGAACAACATACAGGAAAATTTTCATTCGGATTAAGGATTTCCACGGGAAACAAAACTATTCAAAAAATTATTCAATCATGTCGGAACTATTGAGCAGAATTTAATTTAATTTGGATATTTATATATTTAGATTAACTGATGGGATAGTTTATATCCCGATTGAAGTTTCCTAAGGGATAGGAATATGAAACTAATTAATGTCACAACTACTGAATCGATTGCAATCAAATTTGATATGAAAATGTATAAGTTTATATACGAAATCAGACTGAAATCGCTCAATAATTTTGACCTGACTGAATAATGTATTTTGTATCCCTTGCGAGCCTTTAATGGGGATACAAATTTTCCTTTCTGTTATTATAAAGCATAAAAGTGCCCCTTACTAAATTCGATTGAAATCGGTTTTGTTGTTTTTACACTAATTAGTTTGGTATTAATATTCCGCAGGAACCTTCAACATGTAAATTATCCTATCAGTTATTTTAAGCCATATAAATATTCCTACTAAATTTTATTGAGATCGGTTTAGTAGTTTTGATACAAATTAATTTGTTATTCACTTCACAATTTCTCTAAAAGTGTCTAGCGAAAATATGATAACACTGAATTTTGATAGTTGAATTGTAAGAAACATCATTCGTTGACAATAATTCGTTTTTTTTTTTTTTTTTTTTTTTTTTTTTACAATTTGACTAGAGTTATTATAATAAAACGGTTTTGACAATATGGCTGCAACATATTCATACAATTAAAAAACTTAAAATGTAAAGTTTTGTGTAAGTTGAATCTGTTAATTTGAGGTTGGTAATTAGAACAAAATGTACTATATTGCTCAAACTATATTTTTCTGCATTTATTGCCGTTATATTTTTATTCTTAAAATATTTCATGGAGGTGGGTTGAAGTTGGCATTCAGCTGATGTGAATATTACAAAAATGAAGCCTACACATACCGGGTGTCCCGCTCGGATGTATACATACGATTTACATGTTAATTGATAACATTGGATTTCCGTAAGGAAAAAGTTATGTCACAAGAGTGCTTTGGGTAATTTATATTTTTGGTAATTTTCTTTTATAATACCAAACCAAATAAAAAGGTGATTTAGCTCTTACAATCTCTTAACTGGACTTTCGAAAATTAACTGGAAAATGTTGAAATTTATAAGGCATTTGTTTCTATAAATAAGCATTGATCAAACGCAAAAGAGACACATTCAGCAAAAACTGTTTAATATATATATATATATATACATATATATATATATATATATATATATATATATATATATATATATATTTAATTAAGGAAACATTAAATGTGAGGTGAATTTAAATTGGGAAACAATCATTCTATTAATAATAATTTTTGTTATCAGACGTTTCTTTCAGAAATAACTTCATTAATATGTAAACGTCAAAACTGTTTTAGTATTGGATCGCGTTCCGGTATGGGGGCTTTTACGTTAAATAAAATAAGAAATGGATAATTTTAATAAAACTTCGAACATGATTGACATGAAATTAGTTTTTCCATTTTTCTTAAACTAATATCTGAGTTGTTTTCTACGGCAACTAGCACATTAACTGTATTTTCAACTTCGACCCTAACTGTAGTAGGTGTCTTCTTCTTATGTCTTCTATTTATTTACACATTCATATTTTTTTAAATTCTCTAAAATGCATTAAATTGTCCTGAGGCACGGTATCGGATGATCAGGATACTTAATACTAAATAAATGTCTAGTACTACGTAAACTATTTCCTTCAATATATTATCTACACCACCATATTTTCTGCACTATTTCTTCGACTGAATATTCTTTCAGTATTTTTATTACTTTAATATTTATTTCCATGAAATTAAAAAATTGACTTTTGAATTTACAGAAAATGATACAAATATTTATGTGAATATGTGAATTTCTTAAAAATTGCGACATTCATTTTTTCATTTTACTGCATTATTATTATTAAGACGATAGTAACAGTAGCTATAATATTAAATTGGTATTATTATTTTGTTCAAACCACTCTTGTGACATAACTTTCTCCGTATGGGAATTCAGTGTTATCAATTAACATGTAAACCGAATGTATACATCCAAACGGGATACACACACATTAATAGCGGGTTTACATTTGCAATGATTTGCTGGCGCCACTTTTAAGTTTGCATGTCTGTAAAGTTTACATTACTTCCACGGCCGTTTACACATAATTTGCATGGTATATAATTTGGTAAGTACTGCGCAGGTCACAAATGGCTGAATTGGATAAGTAACTCTCATATATAGCTTTCATTTGTATCTAAATGTAAAGCAAACAATGAATTAGGAAAAAAAAACATAATAGGTACTTAAAAATGATATTCAAACCTGAATAATCGCTTAAAAATGACATTTAATTATTTTTAAAATAATACTGGCGCCAATACAAATTAACATTTGCATGTTTTAATTTTAGTGTCGCATGAATCATTACTGGAGCCAGAAAAGTTAGAAAGTTGCTAACTTTTTTCATCCGTGCATGCACTGATCTACCTTGCACGCCAATAGATGTTTACACGTTCATTTTATTTTACTGGCGCGTCACTTTGTGTTGGCGCCAGCAAATCATTGTAAATGTAAACTCCGTATAACACACAAGTAAGATAATCAAAACGAGATGTAGTTATCAATGCAAACAATACACATACTGCTAAAAAACTGACAGGTGAAGCACCAGCGTTTAGCTTCAGTTCACCAAATGACTACTCCACCCTATCTCAGTGAAATATTTATTAAGAAATAGTTTCAAATTACAACAAAAATCACATACAAATTAAGAAATATTCACTACTCACCGACACTTTGTAGGTTATAAAATGTGTTAACAAATACATAGAGCGATTATCGCCATATACTACTATATATATATATATATATATATATATATATATATATATATATATATATATATATATGCATGTTGTTTATACTAGGCTGTGGCATAAGCTGCTTCTGACTGATGTTTTTGATTACGTCATTATTAACGTAAATTTTTCAGTACCATTATAACTTAAATAATTATTTAAAAATCAAAATAGGTCTTTTTACAACTACTGTCAGATACCCTATTCTACAGCATATTTAAAAGTGAAAAAGATATATATATATATATATATATATATATATATATATATATATATATATATATGTCAGAGAACAAAGTATCATCCTTTTAAGGGGTGACTCAGCACCCTGTAGACACTAAAACCGCAGGGATTTTTTCGGAATTAACAGTCGCGTCACCCCTCAAAAGGATAAGAGTTATTTCTCTTACACCCTATATATATATATATATATATATATATATATATATATATATATACAGAGTGTAAGAGAAACAACTCTTATCCTTTTGAAGGGCAAGGCGATTGTTAATTCCGAAAAAATTCCTATACTACATATATATATATATATATATATATATATATATATATATATATATATATATATATATATATATATAAAGGGTGTAAGAGAAATAACTCTTATCTATTCCGAAAAAATTCCTGCGGTTTTAGTGTTTACAGGGTGCTATGAGTCACCCTTCAAAAGGATGATACTTACTTCTCTGACACCCTATATATATATATATATATATATATATATATATATATATATATATATATATATATATATATATATATATATATATATATATTTGTAATTTTGTTGTTTTATATAGGCATTATGCTGGCGATGTGATATACAACATAACAGGATTTTTGGATAAAAACAAAGATACATTATTCCAAGATTTCAAACGTTTGCTATTTAATTCGAAGAATTCGACAATAAATGCGATGTGGCCCGACGGAGCAATGGATATTACTCAGGTATAAAACACCCTGATGTTAAATATTATTTACAAATAATAATTATTTAAATGAATTTTAAATTGATCACAGACAACTAAGCGACCACTTACAGCCGGTACATTATTTCGTAATTCTATGAATGCGTTAGTAAAAAATTTAACTAGTAAAGAGCCATTTTATGTTAGATGTATTAAACCAAATGAGGTGAAGTCAGCGACACTGTTTGATGATGAACGTGTGCAACATCAGGTGTGTTATTTAGGTCTTGTTGAAAACGTTAGAGTGCGCAGAGCTGGTTTTGTTTATCGACAGCGTTACGACCGGTTTTTAAAAAGGTTTATACGATTTGTACTTACGGGGGCCACTAGTGTGACCGTTTGAAAAAAGGTGATTTTTGGAAATTTTTTTTAAAGAAAACTACTGCATGGAATGTTTCAGTATTTTAAGGATATATTTGTGGATATATAATAAATGCATGATAAAACGTTTGAACCAAAAAATTGAAAATTCAGCTAGTTATACGCAATCTCACAAGGCTTCAAAAAAAAGTCCCCCTACTGCTTCAGTGATAGCGACCTTCACAGTGCCTAAAATAAAAAAAAAAAAAAAATATAATGTATTGTCCGTACCATGATCCTCGATCGAAGAAAAGTTGAAATTTAAGAAAGTGGCGGAGTTTTTAAAAAAAGTTTCTGTTAAATAATATTTATTTTATTTTAAAGTAATCTCACACGTGGTTTACTGTGTTTTAAATATACCAACATAATTATTTAAAAATAAAATACTGTTGGCAACTCTGTAAATTGAAGAGATATTTTAACTTTTTAGTAATAAAGAAAATAGATATAAAATGTAGGTAAAGGAAGAAACATGTTTAGAACAGTAACAATAAAAATAACTAATATCTAAAACACGTGTAATTTTATTAATAACCTTTTGTATAAAACTGGCGCAACAAAAGCGTGGTTATAATTTTACTAACTTAATTATCTATTTTAAAGACAGATTAGAATATTTATATTCTTACAGTTTCAAATTTCGCGCGAAAATTTGATGATTTTTGGCTTGCTAAAAAAATTTTTTTTATTGGCTCGGAGGATCATGGTATGGAGAAATTTATATAAAAGAAGCTGCAATAACCAAATCGATCGGATGATTTGTCTTCAAGTTATAATTGCAGCAAATTTGAATTACCCCTGTCGCAGCATCTGCATAATATAGCGAATTTCCAAATATTGGATACTGGCGAATCTCACCTAAGACCTGTACCCATTTAAAACAGTTTAGCTTTCTAATAGTGAAAAACCTTTTCAAAATTAGTTGAGTAGTTAATTTTTGGCGGTTTTGGGTCGTCAGAACCCTAGCGGATCTCATATAGTGAAGCATATATCCATTTAAAATAGTTTAACTTTTTGATGGTGAAAAAATTTTCAAAATCAATTGGGTTGTTCGTTTTTATACCCATCTAAAATAGTTTAGCTTTCTAAAAGTAATAGAACCTAGTTTTGAACCTAAAAGTAAAAGAAGTTTTGGGACCCTAGAACCTGGACGGATTTGTACAGCATAGTTGCTATCCATCTAAAATAATTTAGTTCTCTAGTAGTGAGAAAATTTTCAGAATCTATTTGGTAGATTATTTCTGGCGTTTCTGGATCCGCAAGATCCTGGTGGACCTCATCAAAAATCAGCTCCGCCGTATATTCTTGGCGGACCTTATGTAATATAACCTCTATATCTATATCTATCTAAAATAGTTTAGCTCTCTAACAGAGAAAAAATTTTCAAAATCGGTCGGTTAGTTTATTTTTGACGCTTTTAAGATCCCAGGACCCTGGCCGACCTCATACAACATATTATAAGCTATATCAACCTAAAATAGTTTACCTCTGTAACAGTGAAAAAATTTTCAAAATCGGTCATTTATTTTATTTTTGAGACTTTTAGGTCTCATAACGTAATCTATATCTATTTAAAATGGTTTAGCTCTCTAACAGTGAAAGATTTTATTGTATCATAGAATAGTTTATTATGGATACACAGTAAGGGGTAATTTGATTGTGTACATTTACGTTCAATAAATTGAATCATTCATTTATGAAATAAAATGAACTTATAAAAATCTTCAAACATATTATTTTTAATTTATCGAATTACAGGTAAAAAATTAGCGACTTACCGGTAAAAATTTTATGGTATTTTTAGTAATTTACCGGTAAACCGGTAAACGGTATTACAATCTCTAATAATACATACATACTGAATAACTAGCACTTGTTTTCCTTAGAAGAAATTGTTTTTTTCTACATATCATGCCGTATTGAGACAGAAATATAAATTACTTATACTGATTGCAATTGCATTAGCAATGTAATTACGATTTCCTCTAGGATCGAATGATAAAAAATGGCCAAAAAACCTATTTCTGAGCATTCGACGTGTCTGGTTAACTAACTCATCCAACGATATCTAGTTTCCAGCCCGTACACCAAATTTCATAAGCATTAAACGTTTCGTTCGAGAGTTATCGTGGCGACATATATATATACATATATAGCGTGCTTGTGCACTAAGCGCTTGCCGACTGGTAGGTCTGGGGTTCGAATCCCGCGGCCGGCTATGCTTGTGAAGGTTTTCTGCAGTTTCCCTTCACAATTCCAGATGAATATCGGCATAGTTCCTTCAGAAGACGGCTGCAGACGCATACCTACCAAATCCTAGCCCTCACACCACTTTCCTTGTCCTCCCACCCACATCATAAATGTATAATGTAATGAATAAAATTTGTAACGAATAAATAAAGTGTACAAATAATGATGTGGGTGGCGTCTGTTATAGACTAAATAGTCTCAAAAACGGACGTTAAACGCATTATTATTATTATTATATATATACATATATATATATATATATATATATATATAATATATATATATATATACATATATATATATATATATATATATATATATATATATATATACATATATATATATATATATACATATATATATATATATATATACATATATATATATATATATATATATATATATATATATATATATATATATATATATATATATATATATATATATATACATATATATATATAATATATATATATATATATATATATATTATATATATATATACATTTTAGTGAATATCATTTTCGAATTCTAGGGACCTCAAATTATATTTCTGTCCCAGGCTCAAGTCGCGTCATGAAAATATTTCAGCAGATAGCTGGATTTTAGCAAAATGTAAATTCAGTAAAATGTAGTTTTCCTTTACTTTACCTTTTTGTTTTAAACACTGAGAATTCTCGCTCATTTTTACTAAAGTTATTTACAATGTACTCACTATTTACGGTCACAGTAAAACTAGATGAGTCGTTTAAAATGTGCCAAGGTCTAGCAACTCCAAAAAATGTGACTGGCAGCCACGTACAGAAACCCCTCACCTATTATTAACCTTCATACATTTGTCAATACCTCAAGGTCAACAATAGAAACAAAAATCCGCTTTTCAGATGGCTATAACTCAAAAACTATTTGAGATAGGCACTTGAAATTTTAGTATGTTATTTTTAAAGATATAGAATATCGAAATATGCGAAAAAATAGATTTTTTCAAGATATCACACTAGTGGTCCCTCTTAACATATTTTTATTTATTTTTAGTTAATTTTTTTTTTTTTTTTTGATTTTTTATTTTATAGATATAAAATGATATCACAATTTACATGGCCTAATTTCCGAGAAGGGTCCGATAAAGAAGGTGTCACAATACTTCTTCAAGAACATAATTTTCATAACGATGTCAAATATGGTAAAACAAAAATATTTATTAGGTCTCCACATACATTATTTGCATTGGAGAAAAAACGAAACGATCTAATACCCGGGATAGTCAATTTATTACAAAAGCAATGGCGTGGATATTTAGCCCGACAACAGTATAAAAAAATGAAAGCTCTTTTAAAAATAATGAAGTACTATCGTCGTTATAAATTACGAACTTACATTAAACAATTAAATGATAAATTTAAAAATGCTAAAAATATGCGCGATTACGGAAAATCGATTAGATGGCCTGAAGAATCTTCAGTTGTAATAAAACCAGTAGTGCCGATGCTAAAAAATATTTATAAAAGGTGGAGAGCATGGATGATTTTAAGGAAAATTCCCCGAGAAGAATGGCCACAGCTACGATTGAAAATGGCAGCCGCGTCAGCCCTAAAACATAAACGGCTACAGTGGGGACAAGCAAGAAAATGGGAAGGAAACTATTTAGCTGATGATAGAGAAAATGCACCACGCTGCCTTATTTAAAGCTAGTGTTAATAATATGAAAAAAAGTGAACATTTTCAGCAAGTACTATCTCATCATTTATAAAAAAATTTAATAAATTCAATAAGTGTGCAGATCGAGCGATTCTAATTACTGAATATGCTATCTATAAACTTGATACTGTTAAGTTCAAAAATATGAAGCAAGGAATAAGAATTCAAGAGTTAACGAATATTAGCATTAGTCCGGGTCAAGATCAATTAGTTGTCATACAGTCAAACCAGGGAAATGATTTAGTTATGTCTTTAATTTCCAATACAAATGAAGATCGAGTTGGTGAACTAGTCGGTGTTCTATGTAATCGTTATTATCAGTACGTACCATAATTATACATTTTATATACCTTAAAAAATAACATGTAACTAGTGTCCGATCGAAGCTTTGGCTTTGGTCATCTTCGGCCAAAAATACCGAAGTCGAAGGTGGCATTCTATCACACACTGTTATTTTATTTATTCCTTTTTTTATCCTAGATTACTTTTTATAATTCTGTATAAGCTGAATTTAATTCTAATCTAGTTTTTGCGTATTCTTACCTAAACCTATATTATAATTGAAAGTATCCTTTCAAAATAATTACAACTCCATAAAATTTGTTTAAATTCCTAACTAAGCGGTTTTCTATAGAGAAAAAGGATGACCATTAGTTTGTTATTGTTGAGTTTATAATATAAGAAATTCACCAAGTGCGTGTTATACACGTATTAAGTCAGAATTTCGTAGAATTTTTCACAATTTTCTGAATAAAATATTTCTTACTTTTATTTAATGTTAAAATTGGTCTTTAATTTGTAAATAATATGATTTATCTGAACGTTTTACTTTCTATATGACTTAAAAAAATTTCAATAATAGTTTATAAAAAAAAACGACACTGTCTGTTAAATTGCGTAAGTTCCGACTATAAAAAAGTGGTCAAGTGTTAGTAGACCACCTAATGCGATGACAGCATGGAATAAAAAATATACATTATAATTCTATGGATGACGGACATGACAAATCTATAAGGATTTCGTTGTTATACTCCGAAAACTTAAAAATGACTATTTAATTATTTATTATATTTACAGCGAGTATTCGAAATTTAGTTGTACCTTCGGCTTCGGCCGAAGATTTTGACGATAGCCGAACATTGGTTTTGGATTCGACCACCAAACTGACCTTCGGTCGGATACTACATGTAACCTTTAAAGAATAAAACCGTTTAAATAATTCTGTTGGCACATGCAAGTAGACAAAATTGTGAGCCCATATTATTAATTAACATCAGTATTATCAATATTAATAAGTGTAGATGTTGTTGGTATAAATAACACAAAGAATACAGGCGTTTGAGATCTTATTACACATACTGAACACCCAGTATAGCGCGGGTAACTTAAGATAGTTGATGGAGATTTTGTACACAAAATCGTATCTCTCTGATGGACAAGGAAAGAGATATATGTGTGCAATACGACCTGTCTCAACCGTCTGTATTGTTTGTGCCATTTGTACTTTGGTTTTCATATCATCATGTAGTAGGTGGAGTTGTGAACAAAATAATCATAAAATAAGATTATTTGTAGTTTCCTTATATTATCTCAGTAACAGTGAATCGTCTAGGATGGTGTGGAGTTTTTATTTATACACGTAGCTATTTAACTAATTATTTTATCAACATTGTAAGAGTATTAAGGTTGATGGAGCGCTAGAGATTAAGTACTTAACTACTAAGTTCGAAAAAAGTCTGTCATTTATTGTCACAAATTAATATTATTTAATTATGAAATTTATTTTTTTTAATTTAGAATTGCATTGAGAAAGCTCATTTTGTAATAAAAAAAAATAATTTCATAAAAAAAAGTCATAATATACGAGATAAATTTGACTATTATCAGCATTGTCAAATGGCCCATATCATAGTAACCATGTTTAAGTATTTTGTTGTCATTTTTTCACAATTTTATTTTTGAAATGAAATCGAAAGGTAAGAACAAAATTCGAGAACATTAAATCACATGACATTGGTTCAAATTTTATTGCCAAAATTAAAAAAAAAAAATTTCAATCACTCCCAAGTGCAATTTTTTTTCAGTAAATTATTGTATTTAGTATTTAATTAGTTATTTGTTACGTGATATTTATTTTTCGACCCAAACTGAACAAGATTTAGCATGAATTTTAGGTTCAGGACAAATTTTACATTAACGATGTGTAATTTCCCTCACGTTCAGTGACACATATATATCCTATGACATCTTCACCATACGACTGTCTTGCGGATCCACAAGTAAAAATAAAAATTATTTCCATAAATGTCGTGTATATTATCTATTTTTAAAAAAAAAAATATTAAAAACTACGTTATTTATAATTACACAAAAGTTTTTATATTTTTAAATTTTGTTGAACAAAAATTACTGTTGATTGTAAAGAAACTTGTTACCATTAAAGGATCAATTCGCGGAAGATTATAATTATCAGCTTTTATAAATTCAACTCCGGTTGTTAATATATTACACAAAATAACACAAAACGCAATGAAATACAAATAAAATGCGAGAAATATAATGGTTATTATAATTACTACAGTTACATTTTGACAACTCCTGAGCAGTGACGTAAGCCATTTCAAATTGATGTTTCTGATTACGTCATCATTAACGCAAATATTGTAATTTTTTTAAAATAAAATTTTTATAATTTTGAGCGATGTTATTCGTAAAATCGCAATATTTGGTTCTCTTATAACTTAAATAATCATTTAAAAATGAAAGTAGCCTTTTTTACGACCACAATCAAATACCCATGTCTAAGTATATATGATAATGTATGGCATGTATGGTTTGCATTTTAGTGCAAGACTGCCAGACTATTTAATTGATGAATTTTCAATATGACTAATATAAATGTCTATACATTTCTCAGTTTTTAAAATTAAATTACTAAAATACTGGACGTCAGAATTTGTTAATTGTATTTTTGGAATGTTCGTAAGGAATTAAATTTTTTTTAAATAAGTTTTTTATCATTTTTTTTATTAGCAGAAGGTGTTAATTTATTTGATTAAGGGAGTGTTTCCGGTGCATTTTGAGGGATAATCCTATTACTTATATATTAAGAAAGTAATTTTAAAATTTTTTATCTCACAAATTGTACGTCAGAAATTGGTTCAATATTTTGTGTATTAAGTATTGAAACATAACATATCCAAAGATCATTCTTTTATTTTTCCAGTGTTCTCACGCTCCAACTACCTTAATTTTTATATAATATAAAATACTAGCATTTACCCGCGGCTTCACCCGCGTAGTGTTTAAATTACGACATCAAGTTAATACGTACAGAATTTTTTAGTAATTTTCCCACTTTCCCGGGGTAAAAAGTAGCTTTTGTTCTTTTTTGTCCTCTCCGTCAACAATATACAAAGTGCAAAGTTATCTTTTTTTTAAATAGTAAACTGCTATAATTTCATTATTTTGCTTTAAACAAATTTTCCCTCGAAATGAGATATTTTCCCGGAATAAAAAGTAAACTATGTTCTAAACAAAATTAAAAACGATTTTACTTTGCAAAAAATCCACTTTTACTTTTTAAAAATGTGTAAGTGTACTTTCGACTTGTACAGTCATTTTGTAACACTGTACGAGTCGAAAGTGCACTCATACATTTTTAAAAATAAAATGGATTTTTTCGCAAATAAAATTGTTTTTAATTTTGTTTAAAATGAATTTCCACAAAGTAATACTCGCAATCATAGGCAAAAGTTTTTATATTTTATAATATGGATTTTCACATTTGGAAGTATTAATAATTCATTTTGTAATTGTTTTTGTTACAGGTTGAGAAATACAGATTTAAATGTTACGGTGAATAATAGTTTTCATTGTATGCTTGGCCATAAAACTCGTCCTTTGGAAGTCAAAGTAACACCAGAAACTCAAATTGCAAACTTTAAAAATATAAGTGGTACTATTATTTATATGTTGCCATCTTCGTATGCTGTAATAGAACAGTCAAACAACGAAAATAATTTCATAAAGTCATACTAACATCAACTTTTGGTAAATTTAACTAAATAATTAATGTCAAGTATGATTTTCCGTAATCGTTTTGATTATTTTTTTCGATATTATAAAAGTGTAAACATGCTTATTGGATTAACGACTGAAAACGTGTTTTAGATGAATTTTGCATTTATTCGATTTATCTGTTTTAGAAATATTTTCATTTATATATACTGTTTTGCGTCAAAAAAAAAAGATAATCCAGTTGAACCAATGTATTTTCAATCTCTCGCGATAACTCAGTTCATACAAATGACTCTTGATTCTGTCACACAAGTGTTGGGGTCAGGGTGCGGAGGGCCAGAATCGAGAGATTATCCAGTGATGATTTACTTGAAACCCTTGTAACATATGAAATCGTGGTTTTATTTAGAACTCTATAAATTTAGAATTATAAATTTAGAATTTGCTTATAATGACCACCATTTTATTACGACATATGTAGTTGGACTCGTTTAACTTTCGTTACTTTTCACATGCATTTCAGCCCCCTTAAAGGTCATTATAAACGGACTCGTATGAATAATTTAATAAAATATCGTACTTAACTAATAATAAAATAAATATTATAAAACAAGTGATATTTGTAACTAATAACTATTTCTTTATTATTATTATTATTATTTATTTTTTCTTGTTTCTAGTTTCTTACAAAGCTTAATGTTTATTTAAACATATTTACTCTTTTATGATTTAGTAAATAAATCTAAGCTATTTATTGTTTCAGCCCTTTGCATTTGATTACGTACGTTTTTAGTATTTTCCTCTATTCTAGAATATTTGTTAAAATTTACATAGATATGTAAATCTAGGGTCGGTGGACCTAAGCACATAAATCGAAAAATTCTACTTTTTAGTTATGAGTTTCCATCAGCTCACAGCCAAACTTAAAGAACATAATATATAAAACACATTGGGCACTTTATATAGGCATCTTTTTTATTTTGCTAAATGTCATCTAATTTAACATGTACTAGTGTAAATAGAAAATGAAGTTTTTAGTGCTTTCTGTAAAGGAGGGGTATCAATAAGCTAAGAAAATACTTATCATGTGACAAAAAATTTAACTATATTTTTTTTTATATTTCTCATTATTTTAGTAAAATACAGTACACTAACTTAACGCTACAACAATTTAATTCTTTAAGTGATTAAGACGAGTTAACTCGTCCTGCAATATGGCGGCTCAAAATGCTGTGATATGTACATATTCACTGGTACAGGTGCCGCCATCTGTGACAGATTTTCCGAAATACGGTATAATTCTAAATAATGTTAAATTTTATCAACATAGTGTAGTATAATTTATATTTTACAAATTTCTAGGGTATCATTTTTTGATGTTAGCATCTCTGATTAGTGATTTCCTTTCCTTTTTTATAACCTTATCTATTGTACTTATCACTGGTAGTAAAAAGTCCGACATTTTAAGACAAAAAAGTTTTTCCATATGGTTTGTTTAAAAGGGTTAAAAGTAAAAGTGACTACGTTTTCTTTACAAAAAAAATCGACAAACTGGTCAAAGTGACTTTTATGGAAAAATGTACCTTTTTTATATTGTCATGTTTTTTTAGACATGAGCGTATTTTTTTAGCATGGTAGTTTTTTTTACATGCTGTTCTTTAGACGTCAACAAATATAAAAATACAAAAATCAAAATCCTAAAAAAATGCGCTCATGCCACAAAAAAACTCGATATAGTAAAAAAAAGGGGACAGTTTTCCAAAAAAAGTCATCTTAAGCACAGTTTGCTTTTCTTGTGTGTTCATTTTTCTTGTGAAGAAAACATGGTCACTTTTAAATTGTTGTTGTAGCTTTAAGTTAGTGTCCTATATTTTATTAAAATAATGAGAAATATAAAAAGAAATATAGTTAAATTTTTTGTCATATTGGGTTCAATTTTCTTAGCTTATCGATGTCCCTCCTTTAACAATTACAACTTATGTGCTTAAGACGCCGATCCTAGAATTATAGTTTTCATTGGCGCCATTACAGAAATAGTAATGTTACATTTTAAGGTTAATGACTTGTTAGTATAAAGGATTAATAATGTTATTTTTCATCAAGTAAGTTGGGAAGGTCACAAATAATGTATTATAATTTTTATTCTTGTTTGCTTTTAGTAAATATGTTAAAATTAGAAAAAAATCTGATTCTGATTGCAATACCTATTGAACATTTTACATAAATTTTTTTTTCTTAACTGCCAATATTTTTATACTTATATTATTTATCACAGAAACCTTTCGTAAAGTTGTTCATAGTGCTATGAAAATGTACAAAAGTAAAGCACAAAAATCATTGCAGCAATGTTAACTCGGCTGTTTTATATGCAACTGAATTATAATGTTATTTATAAGAACTGAAAATGACTCATTTCAGAAATAAAATTTTGTCACATATAAAAGTTATTATAATTTCTATCATCCTTTTTCAATATATTTGATAGTAAATCTTGTGAGAGATAGCTATATTACGAGCTTGTCTGAAACATAAATTTATGTGAATGAATCATTTTCAGTTGTCGTTGTTTTCACTTTATTGTAACGTTTATACAATAATTTTTTTTTATATAACACTACTAATGTGGTGCCATCATAGACTAGCACCACGGTAAAGATTATAGATCATAATATGTCCAATTATTTTTTACATATGTGGAGTGAATATTCAAAACGTGTTTTGTCGCAGTTATCAATATGTTGGAAAATCACCAAAAACTACGCAAGTATTATTTAAGGGTTCATATTTTTCAGGTTGTGTTATTTTTATAGATTACATTATTTAAAGTACAATAAAAATTGATACTTGAAAATATGGACAAAACACTATTTGAACATACGGATTGGACAAAATACATTTTGTCGTGGATAAAACATACCTTGAACAAATAATGTTTCTAATTAAACGAATTGAAAAATCTTCCATCACTAACTAACGTTAGTATCTAAATCTTATTAATAAAATATCAAACATATAGATTATTTTCATTTACAACAACACTTTTAACTACGTAACACGTCATTTCTATGTACATAATCGTGCAATTCGTGCAGTCACGTGTACTGGTCATGTGACCCAGAGAATCAACCAGAACATGTTACTGACTGATTCCCAATAGTCGTTAGACAAAACATTGTTTGAATTAAACGTAATTATGAAAACAGCGCGGTTTGAATAAATTCATCATTTTCTTACTTAATTTTAATGGGGTTAACATTTTTTTTACGGAATTTGAATTGTCATATCTGATAGAAAATAGTGAGAAGAATCAGATGATGTGCGTAGCTTAATTTTGAATTTTTGTAACAAAACACTTTTTGAATATTCACTCCACATATTTACTATTGTAAAGTGCTGATAACAAATAGAAATACAGTGCCTTTTTAATATTTTGATACATTAAATTTTAAAAATATATTTATTTAAACTACGGTTATTTTATTAGTTTAACATACACAAAAGTTAGTGTCAGATATATTTATTTTTTTTACAGTGGCCTTAGATGCGTATGTAAATAAATTCGTGCAGTATTTGTGCCTTATAAAAATATTTTCTACTTTTTCAAAAATTTATTAATAAGCTCTAAAATTGGTCCACTGGCAGACAACATGCATTTTATTCCAAGCGTTTTGTATTTGAAATTTTATATGAATACATATTTTGAATATGTTTGAAACATAATATTTTGCTGACTAAACAACCTTAGAGTACCCGCACACTAACAGCTGTTTAGCCATTCAGATAATATTATATGAATCCATCGTAAATTATAAGAATAATTTATCAGTATTCAGATAACATACATAGAAATTAATATAATGATCCGATTAAAAAGTCGACGTGCACCGCCGACAACAGTCCAACTCAGTTTTAATAAATACAGAAATAAATTTAGTTGGCCAGTCTTTAGTGGTTTGTCTTTATGCAAAATTTTAATTGATATAAAATTCTATGCTGGCTTTAGATCTATAATTCTGACAACAAAAAGATTATATATGCCTCTGGCGATAGAATTAGAAGCTTGTTTACATATTATAGTGGTAAAAAATTCAAACATTCATGATATTTCTACGGACTACTAAATACAAATTAATATATTACATAGGAACTTGCAGTAGACAGATATGTCGTTGAAGCTAAGGGTATGTTGTATATGTCAAATTGTAAACATCGCTTTTTTTTTAAGGGAGGCACTTATTTTTTTGTTTTCTAAAAATTGATTTTTCGTTTTCATATTTGTTATATTCTAGGCCGAGTATAGGTTCTAGATGATAAAGAAACTGTTTAGTCAATTAAATATTTTATTTAAATCAACTATAACAACACAATGATATACAAGTAACGAGTACGATGAGATACTGATATGTAATATGGCTGCCGTGTTTACTCTGTTTTCTTTTGTTCAGTCAACACCACTGCCAACTGTCCACTGACTGACTTGTTCAATATTTATCGCCCCTTATAGGTACATTTTTATGCCCCAAAACGTAATTTTTTACTTATAATTTTTTGAATTTTGACTTTATCCAGTTTGCACACTGGAGAACACAATTCCTAATAACATGCCGTTTGATTTCTTTGTTTCAAATGTCCTGAACCGGAGTTATCGGTGTTACCGTTCGATGCCTCTTTTTTGCGGCCTCCACTTCGACGCCCTTTATAATAAAAATGATATGAGGGAAAAGAAATTTTTTTTTTTGTAATCTTGAATGTTTGCTTAATACAAGAAGAAAATTGTACTCCTAGTTAATAAAATCACTGAATTTTTTTTTTTTAAATTGCGCTCTTTTTGGTCGAAAAATAAGAATTCTTTCTTAAACGAACGTTAATTCAACAAGGTTTATTATGCTGTTAGGGCCTCTATTAACGTAAATGGAAATGACCCAAACGACACTTTTTCTTTAAATGTCCAAAGTTTAATCACCATATTTGTTTAAAAATGATGAGTGTTAGTGATCCTCTCTCCACCGCTGGAAAGCTTCAGTATTAGATGCTCAAAAACTTAAGTATGGCATGTTCACGCTATTATATTAGCCCATGAATATTCTACCATTAAATTAAATACGAATACGATAACCTACGAACTATCGTAGGTAACAATCAAAATAAATACAATTAAATTAAAAAATTAGCTTAACCTATCATGTTTCGACTAATGCATTAGTCATCTTAAGAGGTGAAAATCAGTCCAATAACAATCACTTTGTTCTTTGTCTGATTTTCATCTCTGAAGATGATCAATACATTGGTTGAAACATGTTAGGTTACGGTTGTTGTGGCATGAGGGCTGACTAGAGAAAAAATAATAAAAATTTGCATACAGATTCTCAAAAAGGTATTTTATCATCCTATGAAAGAACAAAAAAATTTGGTCGCTGAGAGTCGAGAAAAAAATTACCAAAGTTGAGTAAAAATACATGGGTGCTTATGGAGACATGTGAATTTTTTTGTTTCGAATTTAAAAAAAAAAAAAATAGTTCTAATAAAGAGAATTAAATAAAAACTGATTTGATATAGTTTAACCAATAAAGAATCGATACTCAAAATTCAGTTGCGATTCAGTCAACTGAACTTTAGATTTTTTGATCTAAAGTATCGAAAACGTCTAAAGTAGTGATAACATTGGCAACACTGTTATATATTTGAAATCAAAATAATGTGAGAGGGGTTACAGGTCTCGTTAAATCTACTTAACCTCATTTTATTTGTTTATAAAACTTCTGAAAATAAAAATATAACTTTTTTGAAAGTATAAAACAGTGCGCATTAATAACTGGTGCTAATAACAAAAAACAATACGTATTTGAAATAAGTTTTATTTATTTTCCTCAGTTTAAATTATAATTGAATGAACTGAAATCATCACACCTTTTTTCTATAAAAGTTCAATTGTTTTTTTCAAAATTTATTAACAATAAAGCAGGTATATAAATTCATTACAGTAAATAAAAATACCTAATACTTAATGAAATTTTTGTATAACACTTACATACGTTTTTAAAAATCACAGACACCAGAAAACAAACTAAAAATTATTCACTTTTTTGCTAGAGAAATATAAACTTATTTTCATAACTTTTCATAAATATTTTATTATCACATGGACATAAAACACTTAAATAAACTTAAATACAATAGTATTTTACATACATTCTGATGTTCTAATGTATTTATATTTATTGAAAAGGTTAAAAACAATCTAAAATCCCCTATGCGTTTCAATGTTACCGACGAAATAGTGGTTGAGTTAGAAAATTAAAGAACAGTGTTAATAGATGGCAGCACTTACTGGCCATTGTTTTACTTCAATGTTGCAACATTTTATACAAAGATATAATATTTAAATAATTGCGTAAAGAAAAAATTGCTTTCAACTAAAATGTTTATAAAAATATTTAATGACATTTTAAAATACTTTAATGTTAAAATTATATCTCCATATATTAAAAATTAATAAATTTTCGCTTTGAAATTTCGTTGGATGCAGTTGGCAATACTTTCAAAAAGCAATGCTTTAATATAGGACTCAGTATCACCACATTTAAAAAAACTAAACCTCATGCCATAATAACCTTAAGCTGATTTTTTAATTTATTTATTTTGATTGTTTCCTATGATAGTTTGCAGGTTGTCGTATTCTTGTTAGTTGGAAAAACTTCGTACATTCTATCGTCATTTATAGACTTGTAATATATATGCATATGTAAATGACAGCTTCTAATTTTACTATTAGAGGCGTAAATAAGAAACTTTTCATCATCAGTATTATAGATAAATAAATTTTTCGAGTTGATACGACGAATGATATAATTATTAAAATCGGGTGGCCGATAGCTCACCAAAGGAGACAATTCATTTTTTTACTTTTGTTGTAATTGGCTTTTTTGACGTACTGGATAAAAAAAAAGTTGGACGTTTTAAAATAAAAAAAAATTGGATTTTTTAAAAATATACAACGATTATTTAAAAGTACAAAGTCTAATAATAAATATGCGTATGAATTAAGTAGAAAATTTGTTCTTAAAATAGCGTAAAAACAGTCGGACGTACTAATAAATATTAAATTCGACGTAATTTTTTTAATTACGTGTACGTAACAGTATTTTTTATGTGTGTATAGTATGCACTTTTAACAACAAAGTTTTTTAATGCGTAGTTTTTTTTTATTGTCTTAATATGTGAATAATTAACAATTTTAGTTACTTGATGGTCAGTACCGTTCATTAAATTTGTTGTGATTATATTATCTTGTACGTCCTTTTAAAGTATGTATATAATACATTTGTATTAATAATTTTATTGTTCTAATTGTGATATGTTGCCTGCAACCTGAAAAAATTTCAAATATGTTGCATTTTATTTAAAGGATTTATGTATTTTTATTAACTAAAATTATGAATTTTATACACGTATGTTTTATTATATTTTACTAATGAAAAGTGTTAAAAATATTTGAAATAAACTTAAAAATTGTACAAATCGATTTATTCAAAAAATTTAAATATAATTTATTAAAATAATATTAAATTGCTTTTATTATTATTATTATAATTATTCCTAATGTAATTTAATTTATATTTTGAAAGAAAGAATATTGAACAATGTTTTATTTTTTATGTTTAAAAACTATATTATGACATTCATGATTTCGTAATCAAAATTTCAGAACTTTGATAATTTAGGGATGCCGTTTGTTACACCCTCTCAGTTTGTAGCATAGCTTCGAACCTATGTTTCCGTACTTGACAGAAACAAGAAATTATTACAAACCTGGGCAAGAAAATGTTAATCCGTTAATCGTTAATTAATGGTTAACATATTGTTTAACGAATTATCTTTTAAGTTAATTTCAAGAATCATTAACGGTCTTATTAACTCCCGTTAAATTAAACTTCCGTTAATGTAAGACCGTTACTTTTACATACGCGCACTAATCATGCCATGTTTAGGGATGAAACGATACAAGTACTTTTCTTTCGATACCAGATACTTACTTTTGGTATCGATATTTTATCGATATTTATCGATATTCGACTACACCGTAAACAGCTTACAATTAGCCATAAGCAACGACGTGCTAATTCAAAAGCAGATAAGGTATCAAGATATTTGGCTAATTTACTTATTTGGCTAATTTACTTTCTGCATTAAAATCCAACCTATTAAAAGAATGAGAAGAGTTAGAACCAGTATTTCCAATGTTGTATAAGCAGGCGCAAATATATTTACATATTATTATTGGTAGCTCTACCTTGCGAGAGGTTTTTTCAAAAGCTTGGGCGACAGTCACAAGAAACCGTTTATTGAGAAAACATCTCGAGAAACTATTACTTTTGGAAAATACTTCAAAAGTAGACTTTTTTTCTAAATTTTACTCTATAAAAGATTTGTTAAATATACGTAGAACCATGTTCTGCTGTTTTTTAGTCGAATTTTTCCTTGAAAAAATTAGACTTATACAGTCTAGACGATAAAAACGGCGAGAGGCGGGAGTAGGGGCGCTATCCGTTTTCGGACTCGTAGAACACGATTCTGTAGAAAAAAAATGTCATGGAAGTTAAGAGCTGAAATTTGGTAAGTGGGGCTCATTTCCGATGCACCTCATACTATCAAAGTGGGGTCAAATTTTGGGCAAATTTTGAATCCGCCCCAAAAACCCCAACCTTTAGGGGTGGTTGGGGCAACAAAACAATAAAACTTTTCCAAACCGGTTGGAAATAATGTTTTGGTTGGTTATCTACAACATATCCAAATTCAGCTTCCTAGGATGATTTGGAGGGAGTAGAGGGGGAAAAAAGAATTTTGACTGGATCTTACGCTCCCACAGTCCCCCAAAATTAACGTAGAGGGTTGAAATTTGGTGTGTTGATAAAGTTCGCACCTAGGTTGTGCTTTTTGGAGGTTTTAATATCTTACCCCCACCCCCACCATTTTTAAGGTACAATTTCATGCTTTTTCGAGGTTTTCAAAGTTTGTACCACTCGCACAGGTCACCCAAATAAACCTAGAGAACTGAAATTTTGTATTCGGATTGAGTTAGTATCAAGGGGGTGCCTTTTGGGTGTCTCAACTTTTAACCCTTACCCCCACCATTTTTATACCAAAAAGAACATGTTGTTTTTTTTTGTTTTTTTTTTTCCCGGCCGATCTGGATAATTTTTTCAATCACTTTGTGATTTTTAATTTACATGGTTTTTCTTGTCTTTTAACAGTTTCGTTAGGGTCAAAATCTCCCCAAGTAAACCTAGAGGGGTGAAATTTGGTGTATAGGTTATGTTAATAGCCAGCCACTACTTTTTGGAGGTTTCAACTTTAAACCCTTACCCCTACGATTTTTATGCCAATATTTCCTTGATTCTTTTGCCTTTTAGCGAATTTCGAAAACTCGAAATTCAGCTATTACAGCAGGTGTCATGACGCAACCTTCGGCGGAGACCATAACAGAAGTATGTTTTATATGTTTTGAGGTCCCTAGAATACGAAAATGATATTCACTAAAATTTATATATATATATATATATATATATATATATATATATATATATATATATATATATATATATATATATGTAGTTATGTAACCATCACATCCGCCCCAATACTTAATTAATACATATTATATTTTTATACATTTAATCAATATTTTTGTAATATTAAGAATTGTACAATGTATGTAGACAATAAGTAATAATTCATTCCATAAGGAACTCATATAGATAATTATTTAATATTTCATGTAACCAAAAATAACAAAAGCTTAATCATCAAAAACTACTAAATAATTAAATACAATGTATTTAGACAATGGAATTGCAATGATATTATTTTAAAGTACATCTTTTTCATTTTTTGCTTATTCAGCAATCTCTTTGTCTAAATTAGCTATAAATAATGAAACTTTGTAAATTATCCGATTTTTGTTCGATCTAGCTAGCAATAGTAACACTGGAGTACATATATATATATATATATATATATATATATATATATATATATATATATATATATATATATATATATATATATATATAAATGTAATTATGGACCTGCATAAAATTTTTGCAATGTACATAAAACCAAGTTTAAACTCATTAAAGGTGAAACGCATATGTAACTTTTACTGGGGTAAGTTGATATATCTGTATTGCATAATCTGAAACATTAAAATTGTAAAAATGCTATACTGGTTTATGTCATCATAACTTCGAAATTTCGAATTATTTCAAATATTCAAATATAGCAATACAAAATTAGGGTCCGCCAGGGTCCATGGGACCCAAAAAATAAAAATAAACTAACCGATCAATTTTGAAAATTTTTTCACTGTTACAGAGCTAAACTGTTTTAGATAGATATAGTCTATAGATTACATTATGTAAGGTCCGCCAGGGTCCATAGGACCCAAAAGTGTCAAAAATAAACTAACTGACCGATTTTGAAAATTTTTTCACTGTTACAGAGCTTAACTATTTTAGATAAATATAGATTACATTATGTAAGGTCCGACAGTGTCAGTGGGACCTAGAAGTGTCAAAAATAAAATAACTGACCGATTTTAAAAATTTTTTACTATTACAGAGGTAAACTATTTTAGATAGGTACATGTTGTGTTATCTGAGATCCACAACTGTCCTGCGGATGCAAATGCGGCGTAGAATGCTGCACAACGGGTTTTGAACATATATGTATATATATATATATATATATATATATATATATATATATATATATATATATATATATATATATATATATATATATACATAAAGTTCGCCTAGAATATACGGTCGAGCTGATTTTTTAATGACGTCCACCGGGATCTTGCAGATCCGAAAACGCCAGTAATAAGCTACCGAACTGATTCTAAAAAATTTCTCACTGCTAGAGAACTAAATTATTTTAGATGGATACAACTATGCTGCACAAAATCCGTTCGGGTTCTTGGGTCCCCAAAAATACCACCCAGCCGATTTTAAAAATTCTTTTACTCTTAGAAAGCTAAACTATTTTAAATAGGTACAGGTCTTAGATGAGATCCGCCAGTGACCAATATTTGGAAATTTGCTATGTTATGCAGATGCTGCCACAGGGTTATTTTCTAACGCGCCTAGAGACTCTCTGAGTAAATGTAGAGGGCTGAAATTTTGTACGTGTATTGAGTTAGTACCCAGTTAGCGCCTTTTAGGGATTCCACATTACTTCCTTGAAGGGCCTAAAATAGGAGCAATTCTAAAACTGTTGGTATAGGTACCTATACTAAGTTCTTACGGTGCGGAAATTAGCCATGCTAATAAAATATGAAGATAGCCATTTTAAAGTCATTGGGCGAGCAGGGTTAAGTGCTATAAATAATTGATTTTGCACAGAATTTTGGAATATATGATTGAATTGACCTGTATAAATTTTACCTATAATTCAGATAATTTTATGCGAGTGAAGTCGCGGGTCCCAGCTATATGCATATATATCTATTTTAAGATCATTGGACGAACGGAGCGAAACACTAGAAGAAACTGATTTTATAAAGAAATTTAGAATATTTAATTTAAATGTAAAGTGACTTCAAAATTAACCCCCAGCACTATCTAATAGGATTAAGATTAAACGGTTGGATTTTGATAATATTTTATGAAAATTAAATATGCTATGGAAATATTAATATGGTTAATTTAGGGTTATTAGGCGAGAATTATGCTCAGAATTTTAGAATATCAAATTTGAATGAACCTGGGGGTCAGAATTGTTCGTCAAGGCCATCAAATAAGCCCCAAATTAATTGTGATATTAAAATTGTCCCCTGCTGTCTTGGTGCCCCAAGCAAGGCCTAAAATGGAAATACTCCTAATAATACCTATTGATACGGGTATCTAGGTACACAAAGGTGCGGAATTTAGCCATGCTATTGAAATATGAAGATTTGATCGTTTGACCAATAATTAAGATAATTTTACGTAGGTGAAACTACGGGCCACAGCTAGTCTACTATATATATATATATATATATATATATATATATATATATATATATATATATATATATATATATATATATATATATATATATATGATGGTTACATAACTACACACATATATATATGTATATATATATATATATATATATATATATATATATATATATATATATATATATATATATATATATATATATATATATATATATATTAAATACATTTGATAAAGATAGTGAACATAAATTGTTGTTAGAATTTTCATAACCTTCTTATTTTTAAATTAATACGTAAACAGAAAAAAATTATTTTAACAATGAATGTATTAATGGGAGGTGTACTGGAAATTTTAGATGTAATTCAGGGCCGTAACTAGGCTGGGGCAGCCGGAGCATTGCCACTGAGCACCCAGCCAAAGGGAGCCCCCAAGAGAATACAAGAAATTCGAAATTTATAAATTTCTTGGCAAATTTTAAGGGCGGTATTTCTGTAAAATTAGGGCAGCAAACCAGGAAACGACTTACAACCAACAAAAAAAAGGTTGCCGCTTTTTGTTTTGGCGAAATTATTTGTTTTTGTTCGGGGCGGCGTAGGGGCCCCGAATGTACTTTCTGCCCCGGGGCCCCTGAAGACCTAGTTACGGCCCTGATGTAACCATTATTATTAGACTTGAAAAGTAAAATAAAAATTTTTCATCATAATATTTTTATCATTTAGATATCAGGAATTATAAATTATTATATATCAGGAATTATAAAGAATTCTTACAAACAGGAATTGATATCCAAAAAAAGGCGAAATATAAGTATTAATTTGAAATTGACATCACGGAAGGCTTATATTTTCTCGTCTCTCACAATCCAGGTAAGGATTTGGGTTCAAAGGTTTACTCATGGAAAAAAGAAGGTTGTCTTAAAAATTTCCAGTGTAGATAAATATCAGCGAAATATTTAAAAATTACATGTAAGAGTGATAAAACATACGTAGGTAAAAATAAAATAAAAAAGCAGGGAAAAGTTTTTTTTTGTTGAGTATACAGTTGATCCTTTTTTTGTACGGTGGATGGGGACCGCATAAAAAAATCGCAAAAAAAAAAAAATACATTCAAAAATATCATAAATAGCTATAAAAAGTATAGCCGATATAAAAGTATATCGATCCAAATTGTAAAAAAAAAACTTTGCGATGGATCGGGACCGTATAAAAAAAGTTTCACCGAAAAAACATAAGTCAAAACGTTCAAAACTTAGAAATTTCCTAAGAAGTTGCTTCTATAAACAAGATAAAGCATTAATTTACACGTAGAAACATTTTATTTCAATTTTATAATTATTATGAAAATTTTGAAAAATACATTTGTAAAAAAATTAAATGATTCAATAACTTATGTTTTTATGCAATGTGTTGATGAAATGCTTAGAAGCCATTAAAAAGTACTTTTATCAAAGGAAGTTTGATTTATATTAGGCATTTTAATGGCCATTTTTTTAAAAACTGCATAAAAAAAGGTTCAGTTGTACTTTTATTTTTATTCGAAATTTTTAAGTATAAGCTTGCAATAATACAATAAATACCTATGATCTTTTGCTATTGAATATATCTGCAATCCGTTAATGTTCTCTCAAAAGTATGTTGTAAAAAAAAGATTTTTTTGTTTTTATTTTAGATTAATCAAGTCATGATGAAACCTTAACTGGTAATATATAAGTTGAAGTTAATTTAAAAATTAAGCTAATATAATTATGTACTATAGCCAAATTCGATCATACCAAATATTATCATGTATGAACTATCATTTGGTAGTTATAGAGATTTATATCTATTCATGGACGAATTAATGACAGTTAAATATGATCAGATCTAATCATATATCCCTAGTAACCAGCCCTGTCATCAGATTGACATCGATCTACGTACTTAGGTCTACATTACCTTTCGTCAGATTGACGTCCATCTGCGCCGTTTCTGACGAATATACAGACGGCAGACTGTCGACAGAAAGTCAAGACAAAAAATCATGTAAGCTTATAAGCTTTACATGATTTTTTTGTAACTGAATCTGTAACCAAAAAAACCTTAAAATGTAAGAAAATTGTTTCATTTTTAAACTTTTATTCGTCAATAAGTGAAAAAACTTATAATTTTTCAGTTTTGTTTAATAATAAGAACTACTCTCATCTTTTTTATTATGTATATTTTCGTACAGATATATGGAAATAAGAATTTTTACAAAGGACTGACACTGAATTAACACAATTAAAAAAATGAAAATGAGAACCGCTGAAAACTTATGGGAGGGGAGAATTTACAACAGGTGGCTGCCGTGTCTTCCTGCCGTAGGTCTGTCGACCGAGTTATTATAAAAATTATTCGTCAGACTTACAGACTGACGTTAGATTCTGTCGACAGTCTGCCGTCTGTATATTCGTCAGAAACGGCGCAGATGGACGTAAATCTGATCCAAATTTCTGACGATAGGATTGGTTACTAGGGATACGTCTGTATTAAATTAGATATAAGTATATTTATGGACTGGAAAGAGTTGATATTAGCAAGATGACTTTATGTGTCACTAAGCATGGACTTATGTGTAATTAGACCTGAAAACAGACTGATTCATATGTTAATTCATATTAGCAATGCATAATCAGATCTAATCATGTATGGATTCCTATACAATTTTATAATATTCGAGATCAAATCAGACACGAAGATGTACAAAGTAACCATCACGGAGTATGGAGACACAGCAACTATCTCTCATGAAATCTGCAGTGTGCATTTTTGTGTACCTAAGGCTACTAAGTAGTCACTCTGTCAGTGGCACTCACTGAGTGTAGGTCAGACAGAAAATAATGGATTTGATTGTTATGTTGGTTGTGTTGGCATTGTTACATCCCCACACATAGCGTTGTGGTATTACACATATGTATGCAAGCACGGTCACGTGACGGCCACCACTATCTTCGATTACGCACACATACACAGTTAACGCGCCAATACAAAGTAAACACCGTGCACGTATATAATATATTTTCTATTTCTTACTGGTTACACTGGTTCCAGTAGTATAGAGATAGATATTATGTTGTCTCTACCTTACTCTGTAGTAGCCATAATCATAAATGAATTCATAAATAATTATATATATATATATATATATATATATATATATATATATATATATATATATATATATATATATATATATCAGACATTTTTTTCTACATATTCGTGTTCTACGGGTCCGAAAACGGATAGCGCCCCTACTCACGCCTCTCACCGTTCTTGTCGTGTAGACTGCATAAGCTGCATAAGTCCAATTTTTTCAAAGAAAAATTCGACTAAAAACGTACAATTCCAAAAAAGGGGTGCCAACTTCCCACTTTCCAAAAATTTTAATAATTAATTTAAATTAATCGGTGGGTGGACAGCTGAAAATTTTTGGTGGACAATGATGGACAAACGATTTAGGTGGTCCAATAACTTTTTTTGCAAATTTGTGGGGCCAGTGCAAAAAAAATTGCAAAAAAAGTTCTTGGACCGCCATTTCGAGACCAAAAGTGGACAAACGAAACTAATTGTTAGACAAACATGGACAAACGATGGACAAACAATTTAAATGGTTCAGAAACCTTTGTTGCAATTTGGGGGTGTCAGTGAGAAAAATGTGCAAAAATGTTTTTGGGCCGCCATTTTTTAGAACCAAAAGTGGACAAACGAAAATTTTTGGTGGACAATCGTGGGCAAACGATGGACAAACGGATGCAGTAAAAAAAAGTAAAATTCCAAAAAAGGGGTGCCAACTTCACACTTTTTAAAAAGTTTAATAATTAATTATAATGAACCGGTGGGTGGGCAAACGAAACTAATTGTTGGACAAATATGAACAAACGATGGACAAACGATTTAGGTGGTTCAGAAACCTTGGTTGCAATTTGGGGGTGGCAGTAAGAAAAATGTGCAAAAAAAGTTTTTGGGCCGCCATTTCAAAACCAAAAGTGGACAAACGAAAATTTTTGGTGGACAATCGTGGACAAATGATGGACAAACGAATGTGCACGCTTAAATAAAAAAATTATAGTTATTATTATTCAAAGTTGCTTTCAAGGTCACAAAATGGGGATTCCCCAAAATATTTTATCAATTTTTTCAGTCTAAGAGTAATTAAAAAATGAGTACATGTGACATTGAATGTACTTTACATACACTTTCAATCAGACCGATTTCCATCCCAATATATGCACATGTATTGAAGTAATTGCAAGTTTTATTTTTTTCTTTAATCGCTTATACTGAAAATACCTCATCTTCAATTTTCGATTTTCTTTTTTTAAATTAATGTACTTGGTCCCCTCTATAACTTGGTACTCGATTTTCTTTGTTATTTTAAGCGTTACGGATTTTACGGAGCTCAGTTTTAAAAATACGTGGATTTTTTAACTAACTGTTAAAATAAAGTATTAATTATAACACTACCCCACCTTTGATGTTCGATTTTCTTTTAGCGAATTTCCAAAACTGGAAATTCAGCTTTTACGCCAGGTGTCATGGTGCAACCTAAGCCCGGGACCATATCAGAAATATGTTTTGAGGTCCCTAGAATACGAAAATGATATTCACTAAAATTTATATATATATATATATATATATATATATATATATATATATATATATATATATATATATATATATATATATATATCCGCGCGATAACTCTCGAACGAAACGTTTAATGCTTATGAAATTTTGTGTGCGAATTCGATTTTCCAAATCGTTGGATGAGTTCGTTAGCCAGACACGTCGGATGCCCAGAAGTAGGTTTTCCGGGCGTTTTTTGTCAACAAAATGAGTTTTTTGCCAGAATTAAGCAATTTTTCAAATTTTTTTTTACACCAAGCCCTAGTAAAAGGTAAAATGCATAAAAAATGTTTTTATACCGTTGCTCTAAATTACTTACTTTTCGAGAAAAACTAGGAAATATGTCGTTCTCCATTTCACTCGCACTCGCATTCTTTTTTTTTCTGTCTCATTTTTTACGAGCTAAATTCGAAAAAAACCGCTTTTTAAGTAGCGTGTCATGATTTTTTTAATCCAATTTAACGATTCGGCTATATTCTTTTTCTTTGTCAGTTAAATGTTTTTATAATGTATCTCTATTCCATTTTTTTTTAGATAAAAAATCACGGCGCAGTTTTTTATGTGATATGATCAGAATTTAGATGATGTTTACACCTTCCTAAAATTAATAAGAGCTTGCTACAATCGCATAAAAATTTCGTTAAATCATATTCAAACAATAATATTTTTACGTAATTTTCTATCCAAATGACAATACTACGTTATAATTATATGTATAAACCCATCATTTTAGTGGTAAATAAATTTGCACATTCAGTTTTTTTTTTCTTTTGACAACAAAACAAATAATTTTAAATTTTGACAAGTTGTATCATACATTTTTGAAAATATTAAATATTTATTTTTTTAAGGCAAAAATGTATTAAAGATCTGAAATTTGTTTAACAAAAACCATACATCTGCTCGTTTTACCTTAAAAATCTCGGAAAATAGAATATTTTTCAATAATTAACTCAGAAAAAGCATATATGAGGTAATTTTCATGATATTTTTTTGAAAATTTCAAAATAGTAGGGTTACAATGATTTTTTTTTTTTAATTATTTTGTAGAATTTGGTAAACACACATCGTAAAAAGTACTCGCCTTGAAAAAATCAAACAAGTATTTAAAAAAAAAAATACTATTTCTTAAAGAAAATATTAAAATTATGTACAAATGCCGTCCTGACCAACTGATATATTGGAACCGATTTTGAGCAGCTGGATTTACTACAGGCAAAAGCTCATAGTGAATACACACATTTTTTAACATCCTTTTGAATTTTGTAATTCAATCATTACAAATAAAATCTAAATAAAAAAAAATCTATATGACCTGTTTTTTCTCAATTTTCTAGCATCAAATCTAGCGATAATTAACTAGCGGGTGATTGTTTGAAATTATCTATCCATTTGAAAATTGGGATCCAGTGATATTGTACATTGGCACTACAAAAGTGTGGGTGAAAAATTTCATTTTCACTTTTACTGAAATTATGTCATAAATTCATATTTTCAGAATTTATTCATTTGACAGAAAAATTCTAAATTATTAAAAAAGCCAAATAATTAATAACAATTAAAATAAAAAAAAAAAAAAAACAGAAAACATTTATTTATATTTGCATTTTTATAAAAACATGTAGGTATTATATTTTATATGCACTTTAACTAAAATGTCAAATTTCACACGTTGTTAATTTTCAATTTCACTCATAATATGCTTAAAAATCAAAACTTAAAGTTTATAACATTCACAATCCGTGTAGAGTGTCCATACGTCTTGGTTTTCCCGGATTTGTCACGGTTCTAGCTCCGGTGTCCCGACAGACTTTTGACTTCGATTTGTTCCGGTTTTTCCAACTACTAATTTTTTATTTTCATCATCTAATAAGTACACAATTTTTCATTTTAAATAATGAATAGTTCAGTATCATATTAAAAGATCAACAGTAGATTCATTTAAAACCAAACCTAAAAATATTTTTAAAAAATTAATTACTAATTAAATTTTCCAAGTTTTTTCGATTTTACCTTAAACACGAACTTCCAAAAAAACATTTTCTTTTCTTAACTTTCCATCATATATGTATCTACATAAATAAATTGTAATATTATTTTGCTTGCTTCTATGATACTGAAGTTCCTGAACAATTAAAAATTAAAATGACTGGAATTTTATTCGAACTTTTAAATAAAGTAGTTAACTAACGCGAACAACTGATAGCGCCACAATACAGAAATAGCCAACATTTAAATGTTCATGTTTTAATACATTTTCTTGAAAATAAAATTGTCTAAGAAGCTCACTTTCATAAGAAATTTTATAAAAATTTAAAAAATATATATTTCCTAGAACAGGGGGTGATTTATTTTGAAAAAAAAATTAATATTTTATATAAAGGGCCATTAATAGGTAATCTATAGATATAATACAAATGTAACGAGACCGTTTCTGTATAGGGAATATTTTTTTAAAAATTGTGTAGATACTGTAAATAATTATCGATGTAGATATCAAAACAGCGATTTTTAAAATTTTTGTCTGTCTGTCTGTCTGTCTGTCTGTTCGTCTGTTCACGCATCAAACAAAAACTACTGGATGGATTTTAATGAAATTTGGTGTGCTGACAACTTATTACCCGGATCAACATCTAAGATACTTTCTACTTTCTACTTCGAGAAAAGGTCTCATTCCCACGGGAAAATGGAAAAACCATGTTGAGCATGTGCATACAGTACGCAAAAACTATTGAACGGATTTTGATGCAATTTGGTGTGGTGATAACTTATTACCTGAGTCAGCATCTCAGATACTTTTTATTTCGGGAAAGTGGCTCATTCCCACAGGAAAATAAAAAAACTTTTTGAGCATGTGCACATATTACGCGAAAACTTATTGAACGGATTTTTATGAAATCTGGTGTAGTGATAACTTATTACCTGCGTCAACATTTAGGATACTTTTTATTACGGGAAAATATTTCCTTCCTTCAGGAAAATTCAAAAATTATTTTGCTTATGTGCATGTATACTTAAAACTATTGTTCTATGCGAATGCTTTATAATTACTATACTTATATACTTGTCATTTATTAAATTAAATTTACCATAATACAAAATTTCTGGAGACTAACTCTATTTTAAATTAATTTAGAAATTTCGAAAATTTAAGTGCCTATATTTCCGAGAAATTCATTTTGGATGAAACTTGTTATATTTATAGGATAGATACTAGTTTGGGATGCAAATATAATAAAACAATAAAACGTTGGAAATCCAAAAATTTTGTATGAGTTCTCCAGTCAGACACGTCCAATTCCAAAAACCTCAAAAAAATGAGTTTTTTGCAAACAATTTGCCAAAAGAGTGTGGCGGGGTAACTATGGGGTAGCGGCCCCAGACGTGTTTTGGGCTGATATTTTTTTTATAAGATGGCCTAATCAAATGTAGCTTTTTCTTACATTTTCAGGTCATTGCACGCACTACTTTCTTAGAAAATAATATTAATAATTTTTTGAAAAAAAATTTTTTTTTCGTTAATGGCTTGATATATTTAATTGGTTGTGATATATGTGTTAGCTAAGGTAAAGTACTATTATATTCTACAATCTACACGCCAGCTTTTAAAAAGAAAAAAATAATATGACTATTTCATTTTTTTTTAAAAATTTTATTCACCGCTTATTTGCCCTGGCACACCAACGAAATTTTTTCTGTAAAAACCTCTAACAATACACTAACTCGTGTATTTTTTTCAAATTTTTCGTGTGGGTGGAAGGGGGTCAAAAATTAACAAAGAGTATTGCCGGGTTTGCATGGGCAATGTGCCTCCCAATAGGAACTCAGCAATAACTAAGTGTACTAATGGTATGGTAAGGTTATAAGGAACTGATATCTATAACCTTCCCGAATAAAGCCGAGTAGTTACGGAGATAACTAAAAAAATATCCAAAAATGACTGCTTTCTGAAAATAATTTTTTTCTCGGTAACTACTCAATCTAGGAAAGTAATTCCAAATCCACATGAAAGCAAATACTACCGAAAATATTAGACGTATTTGTTAACGTGCCACCCCTCGTTATTAAGGAAAATAACATAGATAAAATCCGACCCAGTGTTATTTTTATGGGGTTCCTATTGACTGACCACTTCCAAAAAAATACACTAATTGTGTCTTAATGTACTTTATTACCGTACAATGTTTCATATAAATTCAAGGGGTGCAACATAATAAAAAAAAATATTTTTCATTCCTAATCTCTTGAACAGCCCCTCCAGTTGGTCCGACCCTGGAATACAGCATGGCAATCGAAAGCTCTTTAAAAATAAAGTGTTATGTCTAATAAAGTGCTTTCTTCTATCTTCTATAGTTTTTTAGATTTTCTCACATTTTCAAACACATTTTCTCACAATTTTTTATTGTATTTCCATAACTGATTTGTTTTGGTCTACGGAAGTACATACATATGAAGTACCTACAGAGTTACCAAAACGACAGCATAGTTATTGATATGATTTTCTTTCGGAGGCAGATCCCTTGCATTTGATTTTACCCTTTTTCGATTTTCCCTAATTATCTAGAAAACTAGGAGAGAGAAAAATATTTAATTAAACACAACATTTTATTTTTAAAGAGTTTCCGATTGACACGTTTAATTTCTGGATCGAACTTACTGGAAAGTCTGTTCGACAGATTACGGGTGACAAACATTTTTTTAAATATGTTGCACCCCTTGTCTTTATATAAAACGTTGTATGGTAATAAAGTACATTAAGACGAAGTTACTGTATTTTTTAGAAGGAGTCACTTAACAGAATAAGCCACATAAAATAACATTGGGTCGGATTTTATCTATGTTATTTTCCTTAATAACGAGGGGTGGCACGTTAACAAATACGTCTAATATTTTCGGTAGTATTTGCTTTCATGTGGATTTGGAATTACTTTCCTAGATTGAGTAGTTACCGAGAAAAAAATTATTTTCAGAAAGCAGTCATTTTTGGATATTTTTTTAGTTATCTCCGTAACTACTCGGCTTTATTCGGGAAGGTTGTAGATATCAGTTCCTTATAACCTTACCATACCATTAGTACACTTAGTTATTGCTATGAGTTGCTATTGGGAGGCACATTGCCCATGCAAACCCGGCAATACTTTTTGTTAATTTTTGACCCCCTTCCATCCACACGAAAAATCTGAAAAAAATACACGAGTTAGTGTATTGTTAGAGGTTTTCACAGAAAAAATTTCGTTGGTGTGCCAGGGCATATAAGCGGGGAAAAATTTAAAAAAAAAATGAAATATTCATATTATTTTTTTCTTTTTAAAAGCTGGCGTGTAGATTGTAGAATATAATAGTACTTTACCTTAGCTAACACATATATCAAAACCAATTAAATATACAAAGCCATTAAAGAAAAAGAAAATTTTTTTCAAAAAATTATTAATATTATTTTCTAAGAAAGTAGTGCGTGCAATGACCTGAAAATGTAGGAAAAAGCTACATTTGATTAGGCCATCTTATAAAAAAAATATCAGCCCAAAACACGTCTGGGGCCGCTACCCCATAGTTACCCCGCCACACTCTTTAAAAGTTTTTCCAATTTTTTTACATTGTGGTAAAGAACCAAGAAAATCACAGAAAATACATTTTGAACCATTATTCTAGGTAAGCGGGTTTTCGAAAAAAAGTAACTTTTATGATTGGAAATTCGCTATGTTATGCAGATGTTGCGACAGGGGTATTTTTAAATTAAAGTACTCAGTCTCTTCTATAACGTGGTACTCGATTTTCTTTGTGTTTTTGAATTTTACGGGGTTCAGTATTAAAAAAATACGTGAATTTTTTAGCTAATTGGGAAAATAAAGTATTAATTTTAATAGTGTTTCATTTTTGATTTTCCATATTTATATTTTAAATTAAAGTTTAGAGTCCCCTTGATAACGTGGTACTCGATTATCTTTGTTTTTTTGAGTTTTGTGGATTTTACGGGGCTTAGTTTGTAAAAAATACATGAATTTTTTAACTAATTGTTAAAATAAAGTATTAATTATAACATTACCAGACCTTTGATTTTCGATTTTCTTTTTTTAAATTAAAGTACTCAGTCCCCGCTATAACGCGGTACTCGATTTTCTATTTTTTTTTTTTGAATTTTAGGGATTTTACGGGGGTGAGTTTTAAAAAAAAACATGAATTTTTTAGCTAATTGGTAAAATGAAGTATTCACTTTAATAGTGTTTCATTTTTGATTTTTTATATTTATATTTTCAATTCGAGTTTAGAGTTTCCTTTATAACGTGGTACTCGATTTGCTTTGCTTTTTTGAATTTCATGGATTTTAGGGGGCTCAGTTTTTAAAAAATACATTAATTTTTTAACTAATTGGTAAAATAAAGTATTAATTTTAATATTGTTTCTTCATAAAATTTTATTTTAAAAATATTCTAAAGTCAAAAAAAAAAAAAAAAAAAAAATAAGTAAATATTAATAATATGTAATAAAATTCAGAATTCTATTATAGAGGGTACTCCAAACTATAATTTAAAAAATAAATATGGATAATCAAAGTTTAGGTAACATTTAAATTAATACTTTATTTTATCAATTAATTAAAAAATTCATGTATTTTTTAAAAACTGAGCCTCGTAAAATCCATGAAACTTAAAAAAACAAAGAAAATCGAGTACCACATTATCAAGAGGACTGTCAACTTTAATTTAAAATATAAATATGAAAAATCAAAAATGAAACACTATTAAAATTAATACTTTATTTTATCAATTAATTAAAAAATTCATGTATTTTTTAAAAACCGAGCCTCGTAAAATCCATGAAACTTAAAAAAACAAAGAAAATCGAGTACCACATTATCAAGAGGACTGTCAACTTTAATTTAAAATATAAATATGAAAAATCAAAAATGAAACACTATTAAAATTAATACTTTATTTTACCAATTAGCTAAAAAATTAACGTATTTTTTAAAAACTGGGCCCCGTAAAATCCCTAAAATTCAAAAAAACATAGAAAATCGAGTACTACGTTATAAAGGGGACTCTAAACTTTAATTTAAAAAAAGAAAATCGAAAATCAAAGGTGCGGTAATGTTATAATTAATACTTTATTTTATCAATTAGCTAAAAAATTCACGTATTTTTTTAAAACTGCACTCCGTAAAATCCCTAAAATTCAAAAAAAACATAGAAAATCGAGTACCACGTTATAAAGGGGACTCTAAACTTTAATTTAAAAAAAAGAAAATCGAAAATTAACGGTGCGGTAATGTGTTAATTAATACTTTATTTTAACAATTAGTTAAAAAATTTTCCAATTGTTTTTATAACCGAGTCCTTTAAAATCCGTAAAATTCAAAAACAAAGAAAATCGAGTACCGCCTTATAAAGTGGACTCGAAACTTTAATTTAAAAAAAGAAAATCGAAAATCAAAGGTGTTGTAATGTTACAATTAATACTTTATTTTAACAATTAATTAAAAAACTTCGTATTTTTTTAAAACTGAGTCCCGTAAAATCCGTGAAATTCAAAAAAAAAAAAAAAAAAAAAAAAAAAACAAAGAAAATCGAGTACCACATTATGATAGGGGACTGAGTACTTTGATTAAAAAAAAATATCGAAAATCAAAGGTGGAGTAATATTATAATTAATACTTTATTTTATAAATTAGTTAAAAAATCCACGTATTTTTAAAACTGAGCCCCGTAAAATCCGTAAAGCTTACAAAAACAAAGAAAATCGAGTACCAAGTTATAGAGGGGACCAATTACTTTAATTTAAAAAAAGAAAATCGAAAATCGAAGATGAGGTATTTTCAGTATAAGCGATTAAAGAAAAAAATAAAACTTGCAATTACTTCAATACATGTGCATATATTGGGATGGAAATCGGTCTGATTGAAAGTGTATGTAAAGTACATTCAATGTCACATGTAATTATTTTTTAATTATTCTTAGATTCGGTAAAAATTGATAAAATATTTTGGGGAATCCCCATTTTGTGACCTTGAACGCAACTTTGAATAATTATAACTCCGACAAAGTAGAAGATAATTCAATAATATTCGAGTACATAGCTCAAGACCACTTAAACTTATTATATACACAGGGAAATTAAATTTGGAGAACATGCCATTTTTGGGTGATCGATTTATACATGGAATTGCTCCTATATTAAAATTATTGAAAATAAAAAAAAAATATATTGACTTACACGATACACTAATGAAAATGAATAAAACCATATTTTTTCCTTTTTAGACATATTGCAAGCTCAAAATGTTTTTTGGACAATTTTTTTACTTTTCTTTAAACAGGGTTAAGTTAAAATATTTGACAATATTTATTATAGTTACTCGTATTAACATTAAATCTATGCATTTCGATAAGAAACTATAAATACAGGTTCCAAATTTATTAGGTTTATTACTACGTTTTAAAAAGTTTAGTAAGTACATAATGCCTATTTTAAACCTACTAGATTTTGACTTCTTTAGTGTGGTGTAATATTAAATATTAAAAATTAAAACTACAGCTATAATTTGATGACTTTTAATTGAATACTGAGTTAAATATTTGAGGAAAAACTACAAATTATTTTAATAATTAATGTATTTAATTAATTAATTTTGTTTTATGGTAAGAGATTAATGCGAACATACCATTACAACTTATGTTGTATTTTTTTTAATCTAAATTTAAAATGGACCGTATTTTTTGCGTTCGTTTAAACAAACTTGACCACGAGTTTTGAAAATTAAAACTTAAAAATGCAATTTCTCAAAAATATGAAATAAAATAATGAAAATTTTAGTATAATTGGTAATTTGAAGTAATAAACTAATTTTTAAAAAACATTTCAACATGTTTCCATTTGAAAAAATTTTTTTTTCTATTCCAAAAAAACCGTAGGTCCTAGAAGTCTGGAACAATTTTTCATTAATGGCCCCCTCTATTTTGAATATTTTTCATATAACCTTTTTTTCGATTAGATGCATATTTTAGGAATAAATCGAATGGCAACTCTCGAAAAACTCGCGCTGTATATACACCGGTCCCTCAATTTACGTGAATATCCCTTCCACGGGGATTCAGTTTACGCGGATAAAAATCGCGTAAACTGAATTCATCATTATAAAAGTAAAAATACTGGAAATAAAAGCTACTAACAATTTTACAGAATTTTATAATACAAATTGATAACGAATATGTCGAAAATTACATACTAAAATTTTAAAAATATCGTTATTTTCGATATCGATAATTTTTGATAACGAAAAGTAGGTTTTGATAATCCTAATATGTTCGAAGTACCCATAACCTGGTTCGCTTAAGCCTTCAAAAATTTCGTTATTTTTGAGCTACGATGCACGGTTTAGGAGGTATTTACGATTAAAGTTTTCGACAGCGAAAGTTAACGAAAAGTAGTTTTTAAAAAGATTGCTCTGTTACTGACCAGATCAATGGGACTAACAGAACCTAAATTAACTAGTTATAACCAATTTATGATGAGTAACTCGGTATCGATAATTTTCGATAACAAAAAGTAGGTTTTGATAGTCCCAA
Organism: Brachynemurus nebulosus; assembly: GCA_035578155.1. Lineage (NCBI taxonomy): Eukaryota > Metazoa > Arthropoda > Insecta > Neuroptera > Myrmeleontidae > Brachynemurus > Brachynemurus nebulosus. Next base: position 85,192,537 of record JAPWDM010000001.1, on the reverse strand, counting down.
CTTGTTCAGAATATCCGCAACTTGCTTCGCTTAAACCTTCAAAAATTTCGTTATTTTTGAGCTACGATGCACCATTTACAAGATATTTACAATCAAAAGTTTACGTTTTCGAAAAGTATCGAAAACTATTTTTTTTTGGAAATATTCTATTGCCGACCAGATCAATGGGAGTAATGGAGCATAAATTAAGCCATTATAATCAATTTATAATAATTTGTCAGTAACAGTAATTAACATATTTAACTGAAAATATTATATTACTCTTCTTTTCGTCTTACCTAGCTTGTGTAATTATATAGTAACCTTAGTTTAAAGATTATTTATTTACATTTAGCAAATATTCTTTATTAAGCAGTGGTTTTGATAGTTTAAATACAAAATAATACGCTAAATAGTAAATTAAAATAAATTCCCACTTTTCGGGAATTTACCCCGTTTTTACCCACTTTGGGAATTTTTCCGGAAAAATTCCGGGTAGAATCCCATCTCTATTCACTTTATACATATCAAAGTGAACTATACGTAGTTGACTATACGTGAAAAGATGGCAGAAGATGTATGTGATGTATCTCATGTACGTTACATACGTGTTCTTTTTTAGGTGTCCGTGTTGATTTTTTAAAGGTGTTAATATATTCTGTTAGTTTTTTTATAGATGTCAACAAATTATAAAACAAAAACATTAATAAATCAAAATTTTTGGGTTATATTTTCTTAAAAACATATTCATTGGATTAAAAAAAACCTGGTTTCATCCTTATTAAGAAAAAAATGGGTGTTTAATTTATTTATTAATTTTTAGAAGCCAGTTTAATGACACACCTAAAAATAATGTTCCGAGATAGGGCCTTTTACGTTAGTTATTTTGAAATTTAATAAAATTTATATTTCACTTGTTGACAGATAAAAATAATATGAACTTCAGAATCTGTTTATTTGTTGCCACAGAAAGTACAAACAACGCCTACCCGATTTGTAATTAAATGTACGTTTAGCGAGCGACAAAATATTACTTTACCGTTTTAAAGCAAAAAATAACAGTGTTCGGCAATCATCTGTTTTTCGCTTGCTTCACAGAGCGTAAAAGCCTTCTTTCTACTATGTAGAAAAAATTTTTTAGTTCATTAAAAAAATATTCACATGTATTATTGGCTGAGTAAAACTGTTCAAATATTTCATGTCTTGCTGCATTAACGGTTCTACAATTTTTTATGTTGTATAGCTGTACGGTGAATTCTTGCAATATTTCGACATCATCGTCAGGAATATTTGACGAATCTGTCAAAGAAATGAATACTTTCTGCAGTTTAGAATTTTTTTGTAAAAGGTTGTAAGGACGAATTTTTCCTTTCTTAAAGAAAGAAGCTGTATAATCAGTTCCTGTGTAAACATGAAAGCCAGGCGGGCTCCGGCATAACTGCATGCCTAAATTTTCATGTAATTGGAAACAATTATACAGCCATTCTTTTATAACAGACACCTCAACTGAAAAAAATAAAATATTTTTAAAACCAATGTGATTGTCATATTCTTATTATAAAATACTTCAGTTTACCAATATCAATGAGTTCAGTTAAAAAAATTAATTATAAGTACTTTTTTTTTAGATTGAAATTGATTGTTGATCAGCTGGCCTTGTAAAATAGAGAAAACCCTGTTTTTTAAACAGCTGTTTATTCATCTATGTTTCACTGTTAGTCAGATTTGAGATTAAGAAGAGAAAGCTTACTTCTTTAACTACAATTTCTACCAGATTTTAACTAAATAGGTAAGTAAATAAGATTTTAATTTATAGTTTTATTTATGTACAAGTTAGTGTCACATACGTAACAGGAATCATACTAAAGTTTAAATTACGTCTTTTGTAGAATGTTTAAATTTAATAGCATTTGGTAAAAGTAAGGTTATGTGTATTATCCAACTCTACATATTTTTTATTTATTTTAAATTTTAATATATTGAAAGTAAACACTGTTACGTATGTGACACCTTCAGTTTACAATTTGGTAACTGACAACTTAGACAAAAATAACAGCCTAAACCAATTGTGAATATAGCCTAGATACATCCATGCAGTGTATTACCCCAAGTTAATGCTGTTTTGTTTTTTTATGTTGCAGATAATGGCTCCAACTACTTCAAAAGAAAGGATTGCTAAATGGAGAGCAAAGAAAAAAAATGATCCAAACCAATGGAAAGAACACCTAGAAAAAGAAAAGTTGAGGCAAAAGGCTATAAGGGAACAGCAGTCCAATGAAATTAAAGAAAATAAGGATCTATTAGCAGAAAGAAGACGTAGGGATAGAGAAAGGCAAAAAGTATGTCGACAGAGAAAGAAAGTGACCAAAGAAGACTGTGATGGTGAACTTGGCAGCTACAAAAGTCCTCGCACTTTAGGCAAAGCTATTAGTAAAGTAAAACGTGCTCTACCAAATAGTCCATCAAAGAAAAAAGCAGTATTAAAGCGTCTTGTGTCAGAACAATTTGGGCCTCGAACGACCAAGAAAAAAGGTCCAAGGGTACTATCACCGGAATTTAAGAAAATAATCATTGACTTCTACTATAGCGATGAAATAAGTCGCCAGGCTCCAGGGAAGAGAGACGTCAAGTCAGTCAAAAATCCAGAAACTGGGAAGCGCACTTTAAAACAAATACGCCACATGGTTATGGGTATTAATGAAGCTTACGAGGTGTTCAAGCAGTTTCATCCAGATAAGTATATTTCGAAATCCAAGTTTTATGAGCTACGGCCAATGAATGTTTTACCAGTTAGTCAAATGCCACACACTGTTTGTGTATGTATGAAACATGCCAATTTTAACTTTTTGTTGGAATCAATTTCAAGAGAGGATATGTTTTTTCCCAAAAAACATTCACAGTTGCTGGAAGCAGTGTGCTGTAATACAAAAAACGAAAAATGTATGTTCAATGAATGTGATCAATGTATGTATGATACAAAGACTTTAATTAATCTGGAAGTTATGCTGCAAACAAACATTACGTATAAACAGTGGAAAATATCTAATAACAGACCCGAATTGATAAAAACTTGCACTACACTACATGAAGCTTTTATTGAGCTGAACTCCCAACTACCGGGATTCAAGACTCACACCATTGTTAAACAAACTCAAGCTGAGTATTTTGATTCTTGTAAAAAATCTCTAGTAAATACTAATGTAGCAGTCATGCAAATTGATTTTGCCGAAAATTTTTCACTAACACAACAGGATGAGATTCAGAGTGCTCATTGGAGCCATTCACAAGTAACTATTTTCACCTGCTGTGTTTGGCATGGTGATAAAGTTTACAGCTTTGCTTGTGTCAGTGATGACTTAAAACACTGTAAAAATTCTGTTTGGACTTTCTTAAAAGTTCTGGTGAAGGAAGTCAGGACTTTAGCTCCAGAAATAGAACATTTACATATCTTTTCTGATAACTGTGCCGGCCAATTTAAAAGCCGCTACACTGTATCAAACATTTGTTTTGCACAGTCTGACTTTGGTGTTTACATTGACTGGAATTTTTTTGCCTCCAGTCACGGAAAAGGTGCTGTGGACGGCATTGGAGGAATGGTAAAGAGGATTGTGTGGAGAATAATGAAGGGCCGGCAAACTTTGGTTACCACCGCTGAAGATTTTTATAGAGTAGCTTTGGACAAATGTAAGGAAATTCGGGTACTGTTTGTACCAAAGGAAGACATTGACCAAAATAGAAAATATCTTAAAGACAGATGGAGCAATATTAAAGAAATAAGTGGCATTCAAAGTATGCACCACTTTCAAATTTACAATGGAAGAGAAATACTTATTAGCAAGACTTCAAAGTCACTCATGCTGAAAGTAAGTATTTTCAAAAATGATGACGCTGAATTTGAAGATGTTCAACCCACCCGAAGTCGACTGCGATTCGAAGATGTCTACAGTGATGACTCTGACGATGGCAACATTGATGAAAACCCTGCAGGAGGTGTAGAAATTGATAATCACGAAGTGACTACCTCAAATCATAAAAAACAAGATGCAAATGCTGGTGATGTTGTATTAGTGAAACTATTAAGTGAGAAAAATAAGGAACTTCATTACTTAGCTGTTTGCCAAAAGAAAATAAATGATGATATGTTAGTCACTTTCATGAAAAAATATGGTGAGGATTCAACTGTATTTAAAATTGATGAGGATGATGAAAGGCTTGTTCCTAACAAAGACATAATTCAGATTTTGGAGCAACCACAAATCAAAAGTGTGGGCGTTAGAGTCCTGTATCAATTTTCCAAAAATGTACCAATTAAAGAAATGTAATTTTACTATATTTTACTGTTCTTTTATTTTTAGTTAATCCTTTGCATTAAGTTTTTTATTTGTAGGCTTAATCCATTTTGTAGTAAATAGTTTTAAAACATTGATAGTCTTTCAATATTAAGTGTGAATTCAAAACTGTTACATATTTCTTTAAAAACTGCAAAAGGCTTACAACTGTTAGAATTTACTTACTTTAGTAATAAGCCTGTTTAACTAAGGTGAAATAAGTTCTTGTTTCAATAATAAAGTGTGTTACTTTTCATGTTTGTTTTACTTGTCGCATACGTAACAATAACCCTGTCACATACGTAACGACAAAATATTTATTTTACTAGGCTTTTGCAATATTTTCTACTGCTGTTTCATATGTTGTTATGCTTATAAATAAATGAGGTATGCAGTAAATTTTTGTTATAAGTTTTTAAGTATCAAATTAACAGATTTTTTCCAATAAGTCCACAATATTTTTAAGTTGGGTAATTTCACGTCACATACGTAACAGTACAATATTTGTTACTACTTGAAAACTAATAAATCTATGGTAGCCAAACTTTGCCATCTTTTAAAAAAGAGCACTTTACATTCATAAGACAATTATATATTTACTTAAATCATTTAGTTTTTTTTCTATCACTAAATAATGTTGTGTAAGTGTCACATACGTAACAAAAGAATGGCTGTATAGTATAATATGTCTTTTTTTCTGAAAGTATTGCAGCCAGATTTCTACATCCAGAAATTTATAATAATTTTCAAGTAAAATAATTAGTATATCAGTATCTGAAGCCTGTATGAGTACTTTAGATCCTGGTAAACATTGATTTACGTGAAAAATAATTCTTGTATCAGCTTCTTCATGAAGACACTGATACGACAGCTCTTCTGTTTTAATGATACACGGATCTTTAACTTCATAAGAATAACATTTTTCTTGAACTGTTAGAAATATTTTTTTATCTTTCAAAATAGGTATTAAATCTTTCTGTCCAATGCTGTGGAAAAAATTTACGAGAGCTTCTTTAAAGCGATGATTTCTGAGGATTTTATTAAAATTATTGGGTGTACGCTGCGATGGACCAGAAATGGCATATGGTGCATCTTCACATTGACGTAGTAAACGCTCACAATCTTTAATTGAAGGCGAGAAATATCGATCAAAGATAAGATGGATTTTGCTAGCATCAGTATAACAAATTTTCTTTAATATAGACTCTGATAGTTTCTGAAATGTTGGAGGCACAAAAGGTCCTAAACGATGAAGCATATAAAATCCATCAGTTATAAGTACATTAATAAAATCTGGTATGGAAGGTGTTAGCATTGATTTCAGTTTATTTCCGAGAACCGATTTCTCGGTTTTATTCATATCACCAGAAGTATAACATAATGCTGGTGGAGCAGGTGCAAGAGGAAATGTCAAACAGTATTCGATATCAACTTGTTTCATCAAAGCTATAGCCAATAACCTGCCGAAAATATCTTTCCTTCTGTGTTTTTCCTATTTGAACAACATTGAACAAGAAAGTTGAAGTATTATCTGTAGCTGCTCTACCAGTTACAACTTGAAACAGCTTATCAGGATTCAGTTCACTATCAAATTGATTAATATTTTTTGCGAATATTTCCAAAATGTCATTATAGGCTTTTTCATCTTTTGTGATATGATTCTTTTGTAAATATTGGTAAACATCATCAGTATATGTCATATCAATAGTCTCCATTAATTTCTTGATTATGTTCATACGAAAACTATGATTTAAAACCCAACACTGTCTAGCAGAAATGGAATTTGTGAAATGAGTAATACCTACAAGAGAATTTGCAGCATCACCGTTGATGGTCTGTTCTAGCATTAAATCAACGGGTGCCCTTGCGATGTTTCTTGCGGAACGTTTCACACCAAATGCACCTCGCTTAAATTTTTTAAGTAACGCCTCGTTATTTTGTTTCATATCTATCAGCTTCTTTAAGTGTAATTGTAAATATCGTACATAGTTTGGTTGGTTAAAAACAAAGAATAAGTCTATCATATCATAAATACTATTAATGTATAATTGAAAATCAGCTAATCGAACACTGCGAGAGAATCGTAAATACAGATTAACATATTCGACATACTGAAGATAAAATTTACCAGTCATACCATGATCCCCTTGTAAAGTCAAGTCTTTGTATTTTCTGTATTGATCTAATAATTTTTTTAATTCTTCATTTAAGTTAACTGATTGTTCAAATTCTGCCGATTTAGTTTGAAATAGTTTTAACTCTACAATGATAGTTTCATCTATAACTTGTCCTTCATCTTTTAGAAACCTTTCAAAATGAAATTCTTCAAGAGTTGCAGACATTAAAGGATGAAGCCTTTTGCATCGATTATAATGCTTTCCAGTGATGAAGCGATTCACGGATTCTCCAGCCAACACATCACATTGCACAAAAATATCAGTGATACCACATTCATTGATATATTTTCCTATAGCCTTAAAATATGTCATTTTAATATGAAAGGCTCCCAAACTAACAAAAATATTTTTAAATTTAGAAGCATCCTCGCATCGTATTTGAAAAGCCATTCTCTAGCAATACCTAAGTCGTATGTTACAATAATATCATCTTGTTTACATTCATTGGCCATTTGTTGAGCTCTTTTCATAGTCTCATACACTACAGCAGGGGTCGGCAACCTGCGACCCCTTGGAAGCTTTCATGCGGCCCGCCAAGCAATACAACTTTTCGAACAATTTGCTCTGCCTATGCAGAGTTGAGCATACTTTATACTTTTTTTATTCTCCGTTGTTTTATAACATGTAAATAAAATTGTTACTAAAAATTTTTTCTCATGTTGATTTTTAATAATATTTATATTAATTTGTGTTTAAAAAAAAGAAAATACCCCTGTCGCAGTATCCTGCATAATATAGCGAATGTCCGTTTACAAAAATTAGTTTTTCTCGGAAACTACTTGACATAGAATTATTTTTCAAAAATCCTTTTTATGTGATTATTTTCTGCTCTTTCCAACGGTGTAAGAAAATATGGCAAAAGCTTGAGGAAATTTGGGCAAAAAACTCACTTTTTCCACAAAAATTTTTTTAGGCAAAAATGCCTAAAAATTCATTCCGGGCATCGGACATGTCTGACTTTTTGGACTTCCAATATTTTTACCAAATTTCGTAAAATCAGGATTTTTCGTTCGAAAGTTATACAAATTTTAGTGAATGTCATTTTTGGCTTCTAGAGACTTCAAAATAAATTATTTCTATCATAGTTCCGGGCTAAAGTAGCATCAAGACAGTGCTGTAATAGCTGAATTTTTGATTCAAAAATTCGGTAAAAAAAACCTACTTAAACCACATACTACATTGAAAAATATTTGACTGTGCGGCCCGCTAAAAATAATTTTTTTTTTTAAAACGGTCCGCCATCCAAAAAAGATTGCCGATCCCTGCACTACAGTGTATGATGTTGGTAGTGAACTGATGAGTTAATCTGTGGCAAGATACACGATCGTGGTGGCAAGTAATCCACGACTTGCACTTCGCTATTATCAATGATAATGTTTGAATTATAACCAATCCACATCGGTGTCCTCTCAATATATTTTAAAGATATAGCCCATAGTAGATCTCGTATTATAGCATTTTCTTTTGTTTGACTATCGCTTTGTATAATTTTAACTGTATTTTGTAATGAATGTAATAGCGTTTTAGCTTTGGGTTTTTTATTATATGGAGTAATGTCACGGGGAATTTCTTCAAATTTCCTTTTTTTCCGAACTGGCTCTATAATCTCGTCATTTAATACAGTCATTTGAGTTGAAGTTTCGTTACCAGTTATATTATCAGTTTCATTTTCTGTTATCTTAAATTGATAAATTATCCCTACCGTATCATGCAGAGTGTCTTTGCCGTTCAAAGTTTCCATAAAACAATCATAGTTGTCAAAAGCAACATGCGTACTTAAATTTCTCCTCGGTTTAATACCAACTGGTATCAGTTTATTATATTATTATAAACATTATAAGTCATTTCAGTTTCAAATTCTTCCACTGTTTTATATCCAATACTGTGACCTAATTTATTTAATATAGTTAATACCTTCCGACTATTGGTTAAAGATTTAACTCTGCACTCAAACAAAAAAAAAAGTGAGTTGTAAATAGGCTGGTAAGACATGTAGTACATGACAACGACCGACGTTCTTTTTTTGACGGATTCTTTTGACGTTCTAACCTTGTTTCCCCAAAGTTGAATACTAAATGCGCTAAATACGTCCTCAATGCTGTTTTTATTAGTTTTTAATTTTAAAAAGATAATTCAACGTGATTTTGTATTATTTTATTTACAATTTTTCTAATAAATGAATGTGTTTGCAGTTATTAAATAAAATATTCATGTAATGTGAAGTATCAGCAGTCATTACAGTTCAACATTCAGTGTGTCATGTGGTACATGTCTTATGATCCAACAGACAAAACACCTTTAAATATGGTAGAGTTAATGGACAAACCACCTTGTCATGCTGTACATGTCTTATAAGCGCAAAGGGTTAATCGACATTCCTAGCAATAAATGTTTAGCAGGCCTTACTCTACCATTAAAAATAGCATAAATTAAATCATCACATACAGATTTTATCTTGATATCGTCTTTGTTAGAGTTTACGAGGATCTGGACCTTTGATTAAAGCAGATATTAACTGATATAACTTACTGGGAATATTACATTCACCCTCTAATATTTTCTGGTTCAAATTGTTTAATGTTATTTATTTTCATTTTCTTAACATCTAATCGAACATCAAAGGCAACTTGTTCTCTTAAAGTTAATTCACAGTTTTTATCAGCAAAGTTTTTCAACAACTTCATTTGATTTAACTCTAATTTATAAAAATTTTTTTTTGACTGATTTGATCAATACCAGTTATTACTAATTGATCACCGTACTTCTTTAAAATTTTCTTTTCAAGATGATGTGGTAAAAACATTTCAAAATGTAATGGTGAAGACAGTGAATCCGATTCCATTTCTAATAACATAGCTTTATATTTTTTATAAATATCTTGCAAATAAAAGACGCCTTCTTTTTCTATGACTTCTGTCATCAAATATGACTCAAGCATTTGGAAAGCTTGATTATGAATGTCTTTTATTAAATTCCGTGGCGTTTCGTCTATAATACTAGAAGAGGTAATATTACTTAAATACTTCTTACATGTATTATCAAAATTTACCCTACAAAGTTTATGATAGATAGTAAAGTCTCTAAATAAATAGTAGAGTCTCTACCTAATTTTTTTTAGTAAATCTTGGTTTTTAGTTCAGCCATTTTTCTTAATTTTTCAACAAGAGGTAACGAATTTTTCTGTACATTTTCATAACGCGAAGACACGCAAAAATTTTTTCGAGCAAAAAATACAACTTATTTACTGACACCTCTGGAGTCGCATGTAACTCTTTTTTATATCATCGAAGGATGACATATTAATATCGTTGTGTGATCATAGTGGGGGGAAACATTATTATAGAGTTGTACATGCATATTGAATAAACGCAAGAGGGTTGTAGCGTTGTAGATGCATATTGAATAAACGCAAGAGGGCTGTATTCTCACTGTACTTAAAAAACGAGTCAAAAAATCATAAATTAACACTTTCACTGAGGTGACATTACTTAGTGCGTGTCAAAAACACGCACTTGACGAATTTTTTTCTTTAACTACATTAACCACGTTGGTTTCACCTACGTGATGTAAATGGAATTCAGTCATCATTCCTTTAGAAATTAACTTTTCTTGGCGATGCGATGTGCAATAAGCTTACTTGATTCGGAATCATTATTGTGGAACTTTTTCTGCGTCGCAAATGATATCCTTGACTTATCCTGGATATGGCAATGTAAAAAATTTAATTTAGATATGTATATGATAAATTTTTAATAAAGTTATTAAATAACAAAAATAAATAATGTTAACGGGTAACACTTGTGAATTAATACTAGATTTCACTCATGGTTTTTAAGAAATGTTAAATTGAAAGAAAATTGATAGTTATTACGTACCTTTCTTGTCTCCTGAAATTTTTTGTAATTATCTTGAATTTTTTTTTTCATTGTCGTAACTTTTTGATACCATTCGATATGATAGCCGTGAGTATTTATTACAGTTAGTGATAATGTAATATTACCATATTTATAATTTTTCAGCCTACGAAATTCAATCATATCACGACACTTTTGAAATGAGTTCTTTTTAAACGCAATAACATTTTCATCTTTTCTTTTACACAAAAAACATATTGATGGTTTCATTTTGTTCATAACAAGCAATTAAACAACAACAAATACATAAACATTAAAAATTAAGTCTGTCATATTCGTTATTGCTTTTTATGAGGCAGACAATGTTTCCTAGATAAAGACGATCCTAAACTTGTGGAGTAGGTCTTATGAGGATAATTAATAAACTTGAGTAGGTCTGCCGGGCTAATAAAATTCAAATTTGAGAGGCAGACCACTTTTTTTTTGTAAAATATGCACAATTTTACACAAAATATATAATTTTCAAAGAATCATTTTCTAAGGTAAGTAACCCTCTGATTTGAGCTACTTATAAAAATTAATTAAAAATATAATTTAACGGAATTCACAAAGTCGGCCTAGGAATTCATAATTTAGGGTATATTTGCGATTAATTTAGGTTACTTCCAAAGAATCATCTGGTGGGGTAGCGAAAAACACGGTCGGAGCTCGGTCTATATTTTAAGTCTCTGCACACTAATTTGTAAAAAAAATGAAAAAAAAAAAGCGAAAGGAACTTTTTTATTTTAAATATCTTTTGCATCTTTAAAAAATTACACCCAACTATATTGTCCGTTTAGAATCGAACATTGTTCCTATTGACGTTGAGGTATTTAAGACTGGCCGTCCATTGGATACGGATACGTGCGAAATTTAATTCGGACGAATACGATTGAAACGGACGGAAAAAAAAACGCTTTCAATGAACGAGGATGTATTGCTTCACAGCTGTTTGGATTGTTCGTCCGTTTCCATGCGTACTCGTCCGAATTAAATTTCGCACATATCCGCACATTCCCTGGACGATCAGCCTTAAAGAATAATGACAACATCTGTTATCATTATCAACAAAGGCGTAGTGTCTTGAGTGTGCCATGTTACGCTTTGGGATTTGGAGAACTTACAACCTACAATAAGAAAAAACGCCGTGAGCAGCGGGGCCCCATCATGAGAGTCGAATTTTTCGCTTCATCTTCGGTATTTTCAAAATATCTAAATGTGGTTGAAAGGGTACAGGCGGATTGTTATTTTGTTGTTTTCAAAACTGATAATAAGTGTCCGGCTGATCGGGGCTTTAAAAAAGGTTTTAAGTTTTTAAGGGCTGAATCTCAGTAAATTTCAATTTTATGTCGATAGCAGTTAGCAGGAAAAAAACCAACACATTTCGTCCGAGGCATTCCTACCCATGCTTATCCGCCAATAGCCTTTGTGCTTTATTTTAAAATATTAAAAAAGGACCTTAAATAGTGAACTGAAAGGCCTTTACGAAGATATTTTTTCTTTCTAAAAATTCTAAAATTCATATTTCATAAATAAAAACTCACTTTTCATAATATTTTTTAAATTACATTTATTATAACAATTAGTTCACTTTTTTTAAATTTACTGTGCCTACTTATATTAGTCTGAAAATAAATCATTTTAAACACATATAACAATACCATTGTATTCCGATGCAAAATGGGAGAAATGGAGAGCAAGGTAATGTGGAATCCCTAAAAGGCACTAACTGGATACTAACTCAATACATGTACAAAATTTCAGCCCTCTAGATTTACTCAGAGAGTCTCTAAGTGTGTTAGAAAAAAAGCAAAAAGAAAAAAAAGGAAATATTGGCGTAAAAATCGTGGGGGTAAGGGTTAAAAGTTGAAACTTCCAAAAAGCAGTGGCTGGCTATTAACTTTACCTATACACAAAATTTCAGCCCTCTAGGTTTATTTGGGGAGAGAAAAATCATGTTTTTTTTGGTGTAGAAATGGTGGGAGTAAGGGTTAAAAGTTGAGACCCCTAAAAAGCACATTCTTGATACTAATTCAATCCGAATATAAAATTTCAGCTCTTTAGGTTTATTTAGGTGACCTCTACGCGTGGTACAAACTTCGAAAACGTCAAAAATGCATGAAATTGTAGCTTAAAAATGGGGGTGGGGGTAAAATATTAAAACGTTCAAAAAGCACACCCTAGGTAGGGACTCTATCAACATACAAAATTTCAACTCCCTACGTTAATTCTGGGGGGCTGTGGGCGTGTTAGATCCAGTCAAAACACTTTTTTACCCCTCTACTCCCTCCAAATTACCCTAGGAATCTGAATTTCGAATATGTTGTAGATAATTGACCGAAACATTATATCCAACTGGTTTGGAAAAGTTTTATTGTTTTGTGGCCCCCCACCACTCCCTTAAAGTTGGGTCGGATCCAAAATTTGACCCCACTTTTAAAGTATTGTTGCCACATTTCAGCTCATTCCGTTCATAAGGGGGGCTGGAAGGCCACACATGGAGCCGGGAATTTCATATATATATATATATATATATATATATATATATATATATATATATATATATATATATATATATATATATATATATATTAGACATTTTTTTTTCAGAATCGTGTTCTACAAGTCCGAAAACGGATAGCGCCCCTACTCTCGCTTCCCGTTCTTATCGTATGGGCTATATATATTCTAATTCTTCCTTCTATTCTATTCTTTTTCTTTTATTAATAAAACAAATCTATTAGTCAATAAAAAAAATCACAAGGTGTGAAATCAGAAAGATTTTACAAACATGCTCCGATAAAAAATGCCAGGAAAATCTTAATTCGCAAGCTAATACCAGTTTTAATTCCATTTATAGAAATGTGTTTCCGTTTTCAATAAATTTACCGGTTCACTTCAAATGTTTCATTAAAAAAATACGAACTGTTAATCAGCTAAGAACGGTTAGTACACTCTATTTCAGAATATTTATAAACGGCATTAAATAGCTAGCTAATATATTGATAGGGCATTCAACGAAAAAATGAAAGAAATCATTAAATTTTCATTTTTGAAATCTACTTGATTTCAAAAATTTTTGTCGTGTTTGTAATATCTTTAAATTGGATGATCTCTTCCATTTTTTCGTTGAATGCCCTATTTATCAGCCGAACAAAAAATATTTTTAGAGAAATATTTAACAAATTATTAATTCACAGGAGAAACTAAATAATATATTTTATTATACGATGAATACATTTAAGGCGTTACATCACTTTTTAAAAAAAAAATTTTTGTTGTTTATTGGCTTAGGTGTACAGTAAAACCTCTGTTAACCAGACAGTAGTGTCACGCAAAAATTTATCCGGCTAACAGAGGTGTCCGCTTAACAGGAGCAGAGTAAATAATAACATTAAATAATGTAGTATTCATAACTAATTTTTTAATTCAACATTTTTTTTAAATTTTTTAATTCAAATAAATTTCATAAACGAATTTAGATACTTATATAAAAATATACCGTTTACAAATGCATTAGAATCATTGTTAACAAGTTAAAACATGAGCAATTATACCTAATCCATATAGGTATACATACGCACTAGACGTATTCGCGCCCGGTTAATGGAGGTAATAATCTACTAAATAATGTCTTCATCAAAAAATATTGTGTCCGCGTCCGGTAACAGAGGGTCCGCTTAAGAGAGTGCTGAATGCATTGGTTTTAGTATTGCATGCCACCGTCATAAAAAAAATTGCCCGGCTATAGGAAGGGTCCGGTTAAGAGAGATGTCCGTAATCAGAGGTTCTACTGTATTAACATCTTTAGAGTGATATTCAAAAGGAATTATGACTATGGAAATATTTTAAAAATAAATTTGAATCAGATTTTTGAAACGACTTCGAGCGGTTGAAAATGTTTAAAAACGTCGCCCCGCCCATTTAAACACTTTTTTGGAGTCTCTCGTTTGGTCAATAACTTTTGTTCATTACTTATTTCATTATTTTTATTATATTTCCATAGATAACTTAAAAATTGTGGGTATAAACACACAAAACAATAAACACGTTTTTATTTAAACTTTACATAGGTACGTTTTTCTCAAAACTATGTTTTTTAAAACGGGGGGCATTGTAGCTTACATAAATTATTTAGGGCGGTATACAAGATTTATGAAATTAGACAAATAAAAATTTTACAAACAAATTAATGTTGATTTTTTCATCAATTTTTAAAATTTTTTTCAAACTGATATTATTTATGGGTGAGTTAATATTTTTTAATAACTTTGTGTACCGCGCTTTAGTAAAACTAATGGGGCTACTTGTAACAACACCACTTGCAAGCACATACCGCTCAACTGCTTGCAAGCACATGCTTAAAAACGAGCACACTTAGCTTGCTAGCAAGCTCGCTAAAATAGAGATATATACCCGAAACAAATGTTGTGACCATTCCATTCTTCTATTAAAAATTTAGTTTGTTTACAGTCGTTTTTTAATATTTTATTTTCAGTATCAACAATTTAAAAAAAAAAAAAATTAATAAAAATGTTTTTTAAAAAAAATATTATAAATAGAAGTTAAATACAATTAAAATTTAAATACTTGATATACAGTTTTGAAGATAATGATGGTCTATTTATTATTTAAAAAATGTATAAAAATAACTAAAAATGTGTGCGTTATTTAAACGAATGTAAACAAAATATCACAAAAGTTAAAGTATAATATTGTTGGTTTGGTCAAAGGGTCAAAGACGTAAATATTAGCGATGACCAATACTGTTTAATGCACAAACGATAAATGTAGGTAGTACAGTGTGTCGTTATTAGCATCTCTTGATTCATTAACATTGTGTGATTAACATGTCCAAATAAAATTCATATTTTAATCCAAATAAATGTGATTAATATCTATCCAGTGATGATTTTACTGAATTTTCATAGTGTTTCCAAACTTTTGAACGGTAATATATATATATATAAAATAGAAATATATATTGCACCATGAGATTAAGACTGCACTATCTGCAAAAATTTTAGATTTTGAGTTATTGGTACCTTCGGATTCAGTTTTTTGAGAACTACAATCTGATATTAAATTTATTCATTTATCGTGAAAAATAAAAAAGATATGTAAGATAAGGCCTTTTTAAAATATGTATTATGAATTAATATTTTGATGCATAAATAGCACTATCTGCATTTAGTTCTGTAATGTGTCAAGTATATCGGTAAGTATTAAAGAATTATAAAGCACTATCTGGAAAGAAAGCTTTTTTATATTGAATTATTTCGTGGGAATGATTCAAAATAATATTATGTTATGGTTTCACAAATACGAAACAACAAGAGAAATAAAAACAAATATGTACATTTGCAAGTTTGTCTATTTTGATTTTATTAGTGAAAAACTATTTATGCTCACTTTACGTATTTGACGAATTTTTATGTTTAAAAATATGATTAACAATGAAATTGTTCTAGATATCATCAATTTTATAACAATTTAAAAACAGAAAATAAATAAGATGAATTTGTTTCTAAAAAATTAAATCTATTTTGTTTCTAAAAACATCGTTAATTATGCCTTGTAAAAATGTTTTTTTTTTTGTCTTTAGAGATACTTCTTAATTTTTATAATTTTAAGAATGTATAAGGCGGCCAACTTTATCACTAGCCAATGCGGGACAATATAACAATCTTGGAACTTATTTTTTATTCATGTAATATTTTGAAAAATTTATTTTCAAAAAAAGTATTGATATTTATCTGAGTTATATTGCAGACGAAGTGGTCGGAAAATGACATTTCATATTACACGACGAATGTTATTACAAGAATTCTATTCAAAATTAAAGAATGATTTTCCAATATTTCTCTAATACTTAAGAAAGTGTCAATTGTATCTGAATTAAATGATAGACAAAGTCGTCACAAAACGACATTTCATATTACACGACCAAATATTATTCCAACTAATGGGGGAAATGATTCCGGGTTACAATAATACTATTTAGAATAAAAGAAAGGCTTTTAAATATTTCTCTAATGCTTAAGAAAGTGTCGATATGTATCTGAATTAGATGGTAGGTGAAGTGGCCGGAAAAACACATTTCATATTGTGTAAATGTGTAATTTAAAAAAAACTGATAACTATCACATGTGCTTATAAATGTGACTGGTCCGCACATAATTATTGGAGATTTTACCAAGCCGTGACTAAAGAAAGGTTAAGAAACACTGTTCTACAATATATTCAAATCTCATCAAAATCGATAAGTCCGGTCTTGGGACCTTTACTTATTAATCAAATTTTTTGTGGGAAAAAACATTCAAACATTTTGTGCATTCAAATTGAATGCGGGACTTCCGTGACGAATTAGACTCATTCTCGTACTATTTTAACAAAAATTACAATGTGGGACAACAGCTACTTTTCCGGGATTGTCCCGCAGAATCCGAGATGGTTGGCCGCCTTAAGAATATATGAATATATTATTTTTATTTTTTGTTAAATAAAATCATCCTGAAACGCTATTTACCTGTTCTTTTTTTTTTTTTTTTTTTTAATTTTATTCCAGATCAAGCTGAAAAAAATTTAATTCTAAAAAGAAATCATACAAGTAGGTATCACAAATGTATTAACTGGTAGATAATTCCTCTACACATTACTTTTTTCATTTTGGTGAAATAAATTTTTAAAATAAAAAAGCATTAAGTATGAAAAGACATAACTATGTTTCTTAATATAAAATTTGACTAAACAATATTGTGTAGCTTACTTTCATTTCACGATATTCCAAATTTGAAAGAAATTCATTCATGTTTTAAGTTTTTAAAATCGTTAAGTATTGATATTTCGAAAGTAATAATTTTGCAGATAGTGCAGTCTTAATCTCATGGTGCGATATATGTAAAATAGAAATATATATATACAAGGTGGTCCGGAATTATGTACCGTAATTACTAGGACTGATAGTACGTTCAAAAATAATGGCACCTTTTCATCTACACTTTTTTCCAAAACTCAATAATCAGCGAGATAAAGTATAGGGGTGAAATACAGAGGGGTGGAACGAAACTGACTAAAAAATATTTTTAATTTTTTACGCGCTTTTGAATAATTGATTCATATTTTAGGGGTACGTATGAACATCAGGATAATTAAATTTATTGTACTAATTATTCTATCACTTATGATTAGAGAATAATTTGGAAATAGATACTTCTACTTTAAATTACTCGAAAACGATATTATTTATCGAAATGTAACTAGTATACCTTTTTTGCGTGGAATTGTTTGAGGAATCATATTGTTAAGAAATGTGTTTAAATAACTACAAATTACAAAAGAAAATACGTGATAACTCACACCTATCACCCAAAACCAGCGCTTGATCTTAAGTGATGGAATAAGTGTTAATATAAATTTAATTCTCCTTAGGCAAGATACGTACCCCTAAAATATCAATCCGTTATTCAAAAGCGTTTGGAAAATATTTAGGAAAATATGGTTTTCGTTTCACCCCTTTACAGCAGGGATGTATCTCCCTTATTATTGAGTTTTGGAAAAAAGTGTAGATCAAAAGGTACCATTATTTTTGAAAGTACTATCAGCTCTAGCAATTACGGTACATAATTCTGGAGAACCCTGTATATGTACACTCTTTTTCCGTTATAAGCAAGTTCAAAAGATTGACATAGAATCGTATACCTTACTATTTTTACATAATATGTATAATTCCCATATACGTAAAAAGAGTAAGACATATATTCTATTTCAATCTTTTGTAGTTGTTTATAATGGGAAAAGTCTATATATATTTCTATATTACCGATCCTGGTAGCAAGCTAAGTGCGCACGTTTTTAAGCATGTGCTTGCAAACAGTTGAGCGATATGTGCTTGCGAGCTGCTTGCACGCGGTGTTGTTACGAATAGCCCCTTGTTTATTTTTTGTGATCAGTTTTCTCTTTTATAACTTACTTTTTATTATTTATACACTCAAATTTGTTTATACTACAGTCGTCACTCAAGTTATTGACGATTTAACTTATTGACAATGATCGTAGTTTATCTCAAGTTATAGACAAACCATACGCATATACTCAAGGTCATACCTGCTGTGTGGTACTGTGGCAATGCGTACATACGTATGGTTTGTCTATAACTTGAGGTAAACTACGGGTTCCGCGACAAAATAACAGTAGACAAAATAACCGAATGACAAAATTACCAAACGACAAAATAACCTTAAAGTTTATTTATTTATTATTTTGTTAAAATATTAAATCTAAATTACAAAGATAAAACTGTAGCAATATCTTGTAAATACTTATGTTTTTGTTCTGCATTATATTTGATCACAAAGTATAGTGTCAAAACTAACCTAACCTTCGGGCAAAGGGTAACCTTAACTAATCTCACTACCTAGTTTTTATATAAAAAATCTAAGTATATTGTCGAAACTAATGTAACCTTCGGGCAAAGGGTAACCTTAACTAACCTCACCACCTAGTTTTTATGTCAAAGTCGAAATATATTGCCAAAACTAACTAAAATAACCTAGCCTTAACTAACCTCACCACCTATAATCTCAACCTAATTAGTTTTTATACCAAAGTCGAAGTATATTGTCTAAACAAACTAAACTAACCTAACCTCAACTAGTCTCACCACCTATAACTTCAACCTAATTAGTTTTTATATCAAAGTCGAAGTATATTGTCAAAACTAACTAAACTAACCTAACCTCACCACCTAGTTAAATGTTTCCCAAGCTTAGTTTTTTAAATACTATAATTTTCACCCATTAACGTTCGTTTTTAAATGCAATAGTTTAAATACCAACATCTAAACTAAGGTCTATTGCAATTTAGCTATCTTTTATACATATATTGGGAGCAAAAAAAAAATCACATACAGCCGCATGTACCCTAACTCAAAAGAATAATTAACAATGTTTATTTTGTCGTGCGGTTATTTTGTCGCGGTTATTTTGTCCACAGTTATTTAGTCGCGGCACCAAACTACGATCATTGTCAATAAGTTAAATCGTCAACAACTTGAGTGACGACTGTATTTACAACACTCCTGTGATGTACAATATTCCATTACCAATTATTACATCAGTCAAATACTAATGTTACGAACCAGTAGTTATTTATTTAATTATTTATCGTTACGAACCACTATTTATTCCTTCAATAAATAAATTACAATGATTATACATTGTGTTTGTAAACATAAAAGGCAACATACACAGTACTGTTAAAACTGCTGATCGTAACATATAAAACTAGGCCAGGTTACTATATAAATAAACTATGTAACAGCGGTTCGACGGTAACCATCAGACGGTCGGCACTAGCCGATCGGAAGATTCAATGGTGACGCGACCATTGTCCAGTCAAATGGTCACACAATTGGACGATCAATCAACATCACCATGACAACTATGGGGCCACACACAGGACGTCGTAAAGCCCTTATGGAACTGAAAGGGGCAAGCTCTTCCTAACCTCTAGTTTGTAGGTATTTAGTATAATTAGTTAAGGTTTAATGCTAGGTCTACATCCCGTTTATTTTGTATATATTATTTTTATAGTTACAATATTCGGATAGGTTTATATACCATTTATTTTATATACGGGATGTCAATTTAAAAACAAGCCAGGCCTCATATCTTTGGAACTATAAAAGATAATTAAAATTTCTCAAAACCGTTTCTATAACATGAAGGGGGAACCATTATGACCTACATGGGAATTCTGTATAACCCACCTCTAAGGCCTTCTGCACACGAAGCGTATCTTCATAGACGTGTACTAGATTCGTCATGCAGTGACGATTCCTGTACGTTTGAAGATCTGCAAACGAAGCGATTTTCAAGCGTACTACAACCGTACTCCAAACGTCATCCGAACGTATTATACACAAAATAATGAATTTAGTTAATAATAGTTGTAACCGTTGTAACAATGTCTAGTGATGAAGAGGGCCTAATTTTATTTAAAACAAAAAACAATCAAATATTCAGTTATAAAATTCATATAACTCAGTGTTGCCAAGCGTATTTTATTAAAAATCCCATTTGTATTGAGTTATTTGGAAAATCCCATTTTTTATACAAACCTCCTACATCTTAAAAAGAAATTTTTCAAAATAAAATACATATTGTGAATTTATTATTAATAGTTTATGACAATAAAATAAATTTAAGTAAGAAAAAATATTTTTAATTTTTTATTTAGACATGAATTTTTAAATTGTAAGACCCCACTTATGGAACATCATTGCAAAGCTCTTTAAAAATGCTGTTCATTAATACCAAACATAATGTCAATTTATCGATTATTATTTGAAGAATATGGAAAAAAAGTTTCAGTAAGCTACAAAATAATGGGACTAGAGAATAGTCATTTTTAGATCTGACCTAAATTAGTTTGCGTCATTTTTAAGTAAAATGTACTACAGTCTTCCTTCTCAATAGTTCCGCAAAATGAAACGAGGGGAATAGCTTTTCCAAGAATTGTTGTTCTCCCACCGAATTCCAATTGCTCGCTAGCAAGGTAATAAATTTCTTTATGTCTAAATTCAGAAATTGTAGTTCAATAATTTATGATTGTGTCAAAATTGAAAATTTTTCCAGGAGCGTCAAAACAAGTACGGGGGTCTAAAAATAATAATGTAACTTAAAAATTTAAATTAATATTTATATAACCATGTAACGAAACTCTAGTGGTTAACGTTTAACATATGTATAGATATGCTGATATGCATAATTGTACTATATGAGTATAATGTACCTGTGTACGGTATTGGACTTACAATTAGGTATAATTACTTAATGGTATATCATTTTCATTATAATCATCTATATTGTGTAACCTTTTTCTTTTAATGATCAAATATGTATCCCCTCATAAAATTTTACAAGAATACGCTCGCATCTCTAAATGTATTTTTCTAATTTAATTTTTATACCTGCATGCATAACACCGATATATGTCACATAATAATTTATGTCTGTTTACATAATGAGGACACTAATTGATACATATCAGTGAAACAGTGGAACAGTATAAACAATGCTAATCACTGATCAGTTAGTCGAATAATGATGTTACAAACTTAAATTGTCTTACTATATTTATTCAATTTTTCTTTCATTTAATATAAACAAAACATTTTTAGCTCTTATGAAATAAATATTATAATAGGTGGCAAAGTGGGGGTAACGCTCGAGTCTCAAACTGGGGAAGCGGAACTATTGAGAGCGGAAATATTCAGAATGCCCACTGTATTAGTTATTAGAATGTTCGTCTGTGCATTTTGATTTTATAATTTGTAAAAATAAACTGATTTGAAAAATAATACATAATTTGATAATTATAACATTAAATATGAATAATTTGATTAAATACTACTTTTTATAATTTTCCAAAAATAATCGAAAAATTAATAATATTTTGTATCTTTCGACTTAGAAATAGTAATTTCTTACGATTTTATTTGAAATAGGCATTTAATTTTTATATTTGTAACTTTGAATAAGAGAAAATACATCTCAACTTACTGAAATTTATTTTTCGTATTTTTCAAATAATAATCGATAAATTAACATTATGTTTAATATTAATGAACAGCATTTTTAAAGAACTTTCCAATGATATACCACAAGTGAGGTCTTACAATTTAAAAAACATCGTTCCGTGACTGGAGCGTTACGGGTTGTTATAGAAACGGTTTTGAGAAATTTTAATTATCTTTTATAGTTCCAAAGATATGAGGCCTAGGGCTTGTTTTTAAATTGACACCTTGTATATGTATTATTTTCTTTTAATATATAATGTTTTTAATTTGTTTTGTATCTTTGGGTTTTATTTTATCAATTCCGGTTCGATCCCTTCACAGCCATCTCGGTCCAACTGACCCTGGCGTTCGAACTTTTTCGCTCGGGGTTCGGCTCACGTTACTCGAAAAGGACTTAGGATAAAGATCCTCATCCAACCTTTGGCCTTTACAACACTAATTTAACTGAGCATGTATCCCTTGTTATCGTTTACGAGATCGCTACACATTTCAAGCTTATGTTAAACATCCATTATACATTTTCTATTTTATTTTGAAGATATAGTTTATTGGAATGTGGTAGATACTCTTACTTTGTAACATGTTGCTGATAAAACTTTCTTTCTCTCTTTAATATACTATTTTTTTGAATGCGGTTAAAAACAGAAGTAGTATAAATAATGAATTATTCAAATATAAATTAAAATATATATTTAAATAATCTTAAATAACTTTAGAAAATAATTATCAAAAAATATAAAATATACATAGTTATATGATAAATGAAAAGATGGGAAATGATCATATTATGGAAATATTACACTCGTGAAAAGTTTTCCCACAAGTCAGTTTTCCGAAAGTGTTATATTAGCAATCGCATTATTAACAGTTAACATTCATTGTAAATATATTTCTAAGTTTTTTCCGAAATTTCAATATCTAAATGTTACAAGTTACAATTCAATAGTTACCAAAAATCATAGAACAGACATACAAAGATACATATAAAGCACAGAGAAATTATTTGTTTATGTTTGTTTCATTCGTTTTTATTAAATTTATTATAATTTTAAATTCTTTTGTTCCTACTTTAATATTATCATTTTCTTTTATTTTTAAATTATTCTTGCACATATATTCTCTAAATTTTGCTTAAAATCTAGTAGAATACTCTTTTTATAAAATACAAATATTTTCAATGGTAATAATTTTGAAGATTTTTAACAGATTTGAGCGTTACTTTACGGTATTCCATACTTGCTAACAATAAATAAAACACTTTACTTTGAAAAAATGCCACTTTTGTTTCATTAATTGTATCATATGTTTTAACCCATATGATCATTATCGAATAAACCCGACCGAAAATTAACTGAGAGATGCGCAGAAACGCATTTTAAAATGGATCAGTCTAAGTCACTATGAAGGTAAGGTCGATATCTGTCAAATACATGTGTCTTGTGAATTATAAGCCAGTGAGTTGATTTATTTTACCCACTCCACCTGCGCAAACGAAAGAAGGTCTCTTACTTCAAAATCGTTTGGGTATAAGTTCAGTGGTACTAAAAATCTATATTTACGCCTTAATGGATATCGGCAAATAAATTTAAAAAAAAATCATACTAAATGTATTTTATGTTCTTTCGCACTTTCTAGGTAAGGAAAAAATAAGAAAACGACTGGCCTGCACATTTTTGGTATCGCCAGTAATTAATACCAAAAAAATCTATCTCTAATGTAAAATATATTATCTTATTGATTTTTAAATAAAAATATCTCAGTGTATACTTTGAAATATACCCTATACGAAACCATAATTAATAAAAACTATTTTATCTATAATCGATGATTATTACCATTAAAAATATTTTCTTCCTTTTAAAAAAAATGTTTTCTTCAAAAATTGCAATACTATATAATAGAAAAATTAACTTATTGTTAGTATAGGAAATTTTAAAAGCAGAATATATATCTACTTTAAAATCCACTTTTTGCACACTCCAAGAAAAATAATAAAAACATCAAGTGAGAGGGGTGAGCCACACATTGCGTACACACGTACACTACGTTCTTAAATACGTGTTTGTATTTAGATCGCTTACTCGTCAAAGACGGTCCGTGTAGCTCCACGTTAGTTATACGTACATGTAATTTACTTATATATTGTTATAATTACAACACGTTTTAGCCGGATTGTTGTCATTGCTATAGATTGTTGAAGTATTTTATTGCAATTTATTAATGTTTATTATTATTAAAACAATATAACATTACTGTAACTATTATTATTATTATTTTTTATTTAAAAAACTTGATGAAAGTTACTTCACAATTTTTGTTGAGTTAGATGTGATTTTATTTAGTAAGTAGTCTGGGAAAATTATTGATTTAATTTAAATATTTAGATTCATAGTAAAATTAACATTGAAAATTATTTTTTTTATAAAAAGTTACAATAAGTTACAAAGTTTATTCAGAAGGGAAAGGAGACATTTTACTGCATTTCTTGGAGTTCCAGTGTACATATATATATATATATATATATATATATATATATATATATATATATATATATATATATATATATATATATATATATAACATAAAGATAAACACAACGACTAATTTAATATTCATCTACCCATCTTTTCAATCAATTTATAAAATTATGAGTCATAGATTTCATTAAAACTTAATCGTTCAATGGTTTATAAACTATATTCAAAAATCAGTGTTGTGTGCAAAAGAAAACAATAAATACGGAAAAAATATAAAAATGTACAAGTTTAAAATATGATTAAGCTAACAAAACCATTATTGTCAGATTATCAGGAATTAAATAAAATACACTTTTAAAATTTCTTGCATTGATTAATAAAATAACACAGACGAGTACATCTGAATTATAATATTTTTTGATGGTATTATAAATACATGGACTGACAACTTAAATTTAACAGTTAAGATTCGTGCAATTTTTAACAAAAATGGTTAAACATATTATTATTTCACTTGTATATGCTATTATCATAAAAAAAAAATTTAATTTGATAGTAGTACTAAATATTATAGAAATCAATTATCGCTAACTATTGTTGAAAAGAGATATATTGGAGAGAATTTTTTGTTTGAAATATAATTTTTTTTTATACAGGCTGACTTTTATGAGTTTTTATTTTTATTACAGTCAAACCGTTTATTTAATCAAAAAATTGTTAAAATAAGAGTTGTAGATACCCTTGGCGGCAACCGATTGCAAAACAGTTAGGAGTTTTATAGTTTTTATTACTGATGGACGTTTACGTGTAAACAGTCGGTGTTGACGTTTATATTGTAAAGAGATGTAAGCAGAGTCAACGACCATAAACTAAGGTAAATACGTAAAGAGTCATAAATTACACGTAATTTGTCAATATTATTACTTAAAAAGAAAAGTCTAAATTTAAAACTTAAAAAAAGTAAAAAATAGCAGTTCCCTAATAAAGGAATATATATGCAGAATTAAATTTTCAATTAAAAAAAAGATGTAGCTACCTAAAGATTAAAAGCGCATAGGTTAGAAAAAAACTTAAAATTAAAGTTTTTATTTTTCAGTTCAAAATAAATATGAAGTTATAAAACAACATTTTTGTGTTTTGCTTATTGATGTGATTCTTTTATTATTACAATTTATAATTTAATTTTTAACTCGTTTACGTTGTTTACGCTGCTTACATATTTACTTTAAAAAAAATATGTTGTAAGCAGAAGTGTTTACGTGTAAACTGTGCTTGTAAATACTATAAACAGTTTACGCTCCTATCATTGGTTTTTATGGTTTTTGAGCTTAGGCAAACTTATTGTTCTAGCTTAGGCAAACTTATTGTTCTTATTTTTTTTTTTAAATGAAAATGTATGTTTTAAGAGTTTTTTAAAAATCAGTTTATATTTCAAGACTATTAGACCCTTTTTCTTACGTAAATTCAGTAGTAACAGTGAACTATAGTATTATGGGCGCAAGCTAAAAAGACCATTTTTATCTATATCTGCATTTATCTTTGTCTATCATATTAATAAATAGAAGTTTACTCACTCACTCCTATAAAAACTTAATTACTTGGTTTGGTTAGTAACTATGGAAATAAAACAATTTGTGTTCTCCTCACCTCAGTTTCTGACGGTCTTTTGAGCTTGCGGCCATAATACTAGTAATCACTCTTCACATTTATGCTTAGACTGATTTCAAACGATATAGAAATTTACGTTATTTAAAAAGATTTACCTCAATATAGCTGACTCTCAAATTGAAATAACTACGAAAAAACGATTATTGTTCTCCATTAGAAATTAAGATTATTAAGTACCGACATTTGAGGTGGAATTGATAAAAAAAAACAACATATTTTGGTCTTAATTTTATAGAAATAAAACACAATCGCAGCAAAATGGGTGTATATGTATAGGATGATAATACGGACCTTATTTCAAAATGTCGTTTCCTTACATGCC
The DNA here is from genome assembly GCA_035578155.1 of Brachynemurus nebulosus. Taxonomy (NCBI): domain Eukaryota; kingdom Metazoa; phylum Arthropoda; class Insecta; order Neuroptera; family Myrmeleontidae; genus Brachynemurus; species Brachynemurus nebulosus. Next base: position 85,166,112 of record JAPWDM010000001.1, on the reverse strand, counting down.
AAAACATAGCCTATAGGAAGCAAGCAAGCCATGAACAATCTCATACTCGTTATGGGGTGACATTGTTCACACAAATTCGCAGCCCTGAAAAAGCACTTTCTTCATTAAGAGTAGGCCCGACGAGAGGGTGGTGCAGCCGGGGCTACAGCCTCGGGGCCCGAGCTTAAGAAGGGAGTCCGTAGCTGTCCGTAGAAGGCCATAAAAAACAGTTAAGGGCTTTTTTTTGTTCATCGCTCATTTTTTTGGGAGGAAATTTTTAAAAAATACGGTTTTAATCCCAGGGCCCGCCATTTTTTCCACGGTCCTAATTAAGAGAAAAAACTGTTTGACCACCATTTTTTTTTTAAATTTTCAAAAAAATTATTATTGTAAAAAAAGTTTGTTTGATGTTTATAATAAATTTTAACAGTTTTAAAGAGTATAAAGCATGGTCAGATACATCGTATACGGCTATACGCAATTAATTTTTCAATACAATAATTGAATAATCTCACCCCACGCAATAATATGTCCAATATGACAAAAAATACTGAACTGATTATGTACAGCCAAGCACGTGATGGTTACAAAGCATCAACAATTATGTGTATTTTATTAAAATATAAAAACTGTGTTTAGATTTTGATTTATCAGATAAAGTTTTAAAAGTACACTTTCACCCAAAAATACGACTTCTTTTAATACACTATATTTTTTTTAAATTAAATATATGGAACTGCTGAAATTGACGTGTATAGGGTATTGTCAGCCATCTTATTTCTTCAATTATCGGTCGGTAAAATCGCATTCTAAATTATAGTTCTGGCGCTATATTCAATTTAAAAAAATATGATTTAGTGAACAATCTCACCCCCGATGATCAATTTCACCCCAAACGACGGTAGACCAAATTACCATGTAAAAATGGCAGCAAAATACAATAAAAAATAGAAATTAAGTTCTAATTCATTTTAAAAAAAAGAAAAAAAACGATTTTGGAATATAAATATCTGCCCGACAGTTACATAAGCGTCTAAACATATTTTTGTAATACATATTTTCAAAAAAATAAATAAATAAATAAATAAAAGGTTTTTTTGAAAAAAAATTATTATTTGTTATTTTGTTTTTAATAAAACATAAAATACTATCGAATATCAAATATTTGTATATTTTTTGAGGCACATCTTTTTGACTATATTTATTAGTAATATTTCCGATTCAAAATAACTTCTCTTTACAATTAGTCCAATGAATTTTATGTATAGCTGATATTTATGCATGTATTGCAATTTGTTTTGCCAAACAAAAAAACTCAAATAATTTTCATTAAATTAATGAGTACGCTCCAAATGCTTAAATTAAGTTAAATAAATGAAACAAAATTACTTTGCTAAAATCTTGAGTGTTCGTCAATGGCCGTAATGGTTGAAAACGCGTTCAAAAATTAAACGAAAATATACTGAATTTTAGCAAACTAATTTTGTTTCATGTATTTAGAATGAATTTCCACAAAATAAAGCTCACAACAATTAAATTAAGTTACTCTGAATACTAATATTTCAAGCTAATTTCATTTAATGATACTAAAATATTAAAAACTAGAGAAATTTGGGTGCGGCATCGATATTCTAAAATTTAAATTACCGGTATGTGTAGTAATTTAGAAAGTGTTAATAATAGTTTGTTCCTTGGATATAACGTGATGAATAGGGCTGGGATCTATTTAAAATGATTTCATTTTTTTTTTTTAAATATGTATTTAAAATACAAAATGGCATTTTGCATTTTCTATTTTAAATTAGTTTGGTCAAACCATTTTCCATTTTGTATTTAAAATGGAAATTTGAATCCATTTTACATTTAAAATGAAAATGCATGTATATTCAAATTTATGTGTATACAATACCTATTAATTATAGAACTCGAATTGAACGACTTGAAGTCTAACGAATTGTAAGTTAAATGTAAGTTGATTTAATTGACTCAAATTTTTTATAACTCAAGTTACAATGTCACTTGAGTTAACTTTGTTACTAGAGTTGCAATTCTCTTAAGTCACACTTTTCTGACTCAAGTTGTGTACTATTACCTTTAAGACACGTCGATAAGAAATGTTTTCGTACTTCGAGTAGATGATTTTCATAATTTTATTTAGAAGTTGCAGTCGTAGCGTCAAGGTTTGAATATGTCAAGGCCGAATTAAATTTTACAATATTTTTAAGTAACAATATTTGAAGAGTTAAGTTTCGTTTTCATATTATGAAAACTTTATACAATTTTCTCAAAATACTGCCTTTATGTATTTAATTTCAGTACGTTTGATATTTTCTTAACTTTTTTTAACAATTTAATTCTTTAAATGATTAAGACGAGTTTACTCGTCCTGCAATATGGCAGCTCAAAATGCTGTTATATGTATATATTCACTGGTACAGGTGCTGCTTTTTGCCACTGGTACAGGTGAAATTTAAATATGTTCAGCAAAACAATTTTCAATTTTGTATTTTAAATGATTTTTGGAAACCATTTTCCATTTTGTATTTTATTAAATGGTTTCTATGAACCATTTTTCCCAGCCCTGGTGATGAAAACCGATGAAAGCGCTGTTTAGTGAAGGAGTCTCGAAAAGGTACGTGAATTTTTAATTTAGATACGTTAGATAAATTTTATCAACAAGAGCTATAGAGTTCCTTACTATAGCAATCGATTGCCCTTACTGATATCTACAACTCTTATTTGAACCATATTTTGATTATATCAACGGTTTAGCCGTAATAAAAATAGAAACTCTCAAAGAACTCATCCTGTATAAACTACACAAGTGACGTCAAAGCAGATACATAAACCATATTTCAGGTAACTATACCAACAAATAATAAGTAGTAACATAAAATGTAACCTTTGTAACAATTTAAAAATACACTAGATTTTCAAGCTGAATAGATACTTATATACTTGACTAGTGATATTAGCGAACGATTAAGTATTAATATTTACACATACATATACAGTGCGTTCAGTCGAAAATTACACATAGGAAATCCAGCAGATGGCGTTTCTAAGGAAATTAACAATAACGCTTCATTTTTTCAAAATTTCATCGGAATATTTTAAAATAAATCATTTGCAATTAAAAGTAACATTTAATTAGAAAAATATGTATGTGGTACTTTAGGGAAGAGAAAAATGTTGGCTCTTTTTCACGTCAAATATCTCGACAGACAAGATTAATTTTTGTTTCTTAAATAAATTATTCAACAAAATTTGCTATACAGTAATACTAATATGTAATTTTTAACAAAACACCAGTGCTTTTATGAAAATCACAATTGAATTTCCATAGGAACGCTATAAATTACCATTGAAATTTTTCCTATGTATAATTTTGAAGTGGACAGTCATATACTATATTATATTATGCAATGTATAATCTTGAAATGAACGCACTGTATGTGTACATACATATAATATTTTAAAAATTACTATAGATCAAATCAACTAAAAATGATCTGACGTCATTACGAAATGAAGCAAAATTAGATGTACAACTTTAAATTACTGTCGTTACTCTAATATAAAAATAATAAAAAGGAAAAGAGACAGAAAATTAGGTTCGTCTAATTTTGCTTCATTTGACCTGTTGATTTGGTTTATGGTAACAATAATAGTATAATGTAATTTATATGAATAACAATGTTCAATTTATCATCAACATATATTTTATTGTTCAACTAAATGTACAACAACTATTAGTCTTTCTTGCTGTTTTATAAAACGCTTTCGACTGTATAGATAAACCTTCGGATTTACTCACTAAATCATCCAATTTCTCGCCACGTTCTAGCACTGCTTCAATTGTATTGTGCTGAAATATAAATACAATGAACATAATTATTTAAATTTTAACAATTTACTGAACAAAATATGGTTTAAAGCGTCTATTAAAAAAAATATCAGAACCGTATCAGAATTTTCAACAATTCAATTTGGTAATCCAAATTAAGATATGTTTTGACTAACATCACCTATATTGTGATTCATGATTATGTACATTTGAAGGTAACAAAATAAATTAAGTTATAAAAAGCTATATTACCCTTAAATCAAGTAACAATAAAAAAAAAAACGTAGATCCCTGCTTCTTGAAAGAAGAAATTAATTTGTGACTGGTTATTTAATGTAAAATTTTATAATATAGTTTATTTTCTCATTTTCAACGGTTATATACCACAGACCAATGAACACTATTAAAAGATTATACACTATAACTAAACGGAGAGTAGTCAGTTTATAGACAGTTTCCTTGAAGCAGGTAACGGGGTGAGTCGGGTGAAATATAAAGAACATAATGTATTGTCTATTTTTCACCAAACAGGACTATATTTATTGCACGGTGTGAATAAATTTCCAGTCAATAAAAATACGTACTAAAAACTTTATTTTTATAAAGTTGTATAAATTCATACAACAAAACAAACGCATTCAGTTTAAAAATTGATAAAATGGTTAACTGTATTAGCATATTACAATTAGCATAGTACGGCGCCAGGATTTGATGAAACTTCCTTATAGAACTTGACAAAATAAAACGAAAAACAAGAATAAAATTTTTCGAGATCTCGCTTCGTTCTTGAGATATCGATCGTCAAACTTGTATTTAAGGTTACCCTTTGCCCGAAAGTTAGGCTAGTTATGATAATAAACTTCGATTTTTGATATAAAAACTATGTGGTGAAGTTAGTTAAGGTTACCCTTTGGCCGAAGGTTAGGCCAGTTTTGACAATAAACTTCGATTTTTTATATAAATATATTTCACCAAAATATTACACCATACACAAATACAATATATCCGAATTTCATGACAACTTAAATACAAGTTTAACGATCGATATCTCGAAAACTAAGGCGAATTTCAAAATTTTTTACTCTTTATTTTTTGCTTAGAATGCCAAAATCTATCAGATCCGCTTGTCAAATTTTGTCGCCTCGGATATTGTACTCGTGCCCACATCCCATACATACAATATATACAATTATTATTGTTTTTCGTTTTATTTTGTCAAGTTCTACAAGGACGTGTCATCAAATCTTGGCGCCGTACTTATCGTAGTCTTGCCCAAAATACATATATAAGAATAAATAATGAACAATGAAATTCACATGTGGTTGAGTATTTGTTTGTTTAACTTTGTTACTTGTTGACACAAGCACGTCTGTGTAAAGAGAGCATCAAATTTCGTCTCTTTTTTAGTTTTTTCGTTAGAGTTCTTTCACAATAAAGAACACACACAAAAACTTAGGTTGGTACACTTCGTAGATCATCGGCTGGTTTCGCATACATATAAGTATGACGCGAAGAATAAATTTAGCGGCAAATACAAATGTCATATATGATTATTCAACAATATTATATTTTGACAATAATTATTTGAAAACGTTACTACGGATACCACCGATTATTGCATTGATTACTATATTACAGAATACTATTAGGTCGTATACTGGTCGTATGTGGGTACTTCATTTATACGTTGATACAGTAAGTCTGTAGAATATATATAATATGTTCTTTGGTCTGTGTTATATACAGTTGTGATGGTCGGAATTTTAAAATTTATTATGATTAAAAAAAATTATTTTTTTGGCTATTAATCACATGATCAGAAACGGGCTGTGACGTCACATTCTCTTATATTTCGATCCGTTATCCAATTCTAGTCAAACATAACTATGAAAAATAATCAAAATTAATTTAAAAAATCAACAATTTCTTTCCCTACTTATGAGAAAAACAAAGAGTTTTTTTTTTAATTGCAAAACACCCGTTATTATTTAGAGTAGGGGTCGGCAACCTACTTTGGATGGCGGGTAATTAAAAAAAAAATTGTTTTTAGCGGGCTGTCAGTTAGATATTTTGTAATGTAGTATGTGGCTTAAATAAGTTTTTTTTTTTTTAGCGAAATTAGGAATCGAAAATTCAGTTATTAGAGGCACTGTCTTGACGCGGCTTGAGCCCGGAACTATGACAAAAATAATTTGTTTTGAAGTCTCTAGAAACTGTTAAAAAACAAGAAAAATCATGTTCTTTTAGGTATAAAAATGGTGGGGGTAAGGGTTAAAAGCTGAGACCCTCAAAAGGCACCCCCTTGATACTAACTCAATCCGAATACAAAAATTCAGCCCTCTAGGTCAGCCCTAGGAGATACGACATGAGCGACAAGTCGTATCTCCTAGGTGTTTTAGGTACCTCGACATTGAACAAAAATATGTCAATTAGATATTTTTACGTAGATATGAAATCCGTAAACAAAATTTTAATATTTTTATTTTTCACCCCCTTTTTACAAAATTAACCCGCCCAATTTTAGCTCTCAACCACTCCTGTTGAGGTAGTTTAAACAAATTGCATATCAATAGACAGCTCTTTAAAAAATAGCAATATCGCCAATTTAAACTTTTGCTCTATCTCTTACTATTTTCGAAATATTTGAAAAATTAAATTTTCACCCTAATTTTTGAAGGCCGGTTTCACCCCTTCAAACCGTTTTTCCGCTGATAAAAAAAATACGTGTCGCTTATTTTTTAGTGTTCTACAACATATCTAAGTTTTATCAAAATCTGTAGATTCGGCCTTGGGAGCTTTACTTCTTAGAATAAGGTTTTTACTAAGGTTTACTGTATTTATATTATATTAAAATTATTAAAATTAAAAATTTTTATTGTTTTATTACTTTATATTAAAATATTAAAATGATTTTTTCAAAAATTAAAAGTACCCCCAAATTTTTATTACTAGTTTATTCCTTCGAAGCGGTAATTCAGTTAAATTTAAAGTTGATTGTTTACTACACGGAACACATGGAATGTCAACAGATATGCATAACTGTATGCAGGTTATTTGTGACAAACTATAAATTTGTATTTTAAATATTTTGTTAAACAAGTAAGTATTTTGATAAACAAATGTACATTTATCTGCTATTTTCTTTAAATTTTGTGCTTTTATTTTTAGTAATAGTAATTTTCGATACATATGCGTAAAGAGAGATATTCTAGTAGGCTTAAATTGGGACACGAGTCTAAGGGACTGACGTATACATAACGAGATCGAGTACGCTGTATACCCCGACGAGCCGTCAGGAGAGTGGGGGTAAGCGCAGGAGATTTCGTTGTGTATGCGTCAGTCCCTTTAGCGAGTGTCTCAGTTTAAGCCTATTGGATACCTTACTTTACGCGTACGTATCGAACATAATTTTTTATAACGACGGCTTCTAAAGTTTAATAGAGAGAAAAAAATTAATTATTTTTAAGCAATTTTAGAAAATAGTAGGGTTAATTTTATTTTATAATGTTATATGAAAAAAAAATTTTTTATTAATTTGTAGATCGTTTTTATTTTTTTTATTAATTTGTTGGTCGTTTCCATGTTAATTTGAATATGATTATCATTGACAAATAAATATCATTATTTTCGGTTTTCTCGCATAGTTTTAGCTACTTTCACGCACAGTTACTGTCGTTTGTTTTACAATGATATGAAAATTGCTCTTTACGCCCACTACACAACGCTCGAATATTGAACTTTAGAAGCGGGTGTTATAAAAAGATTGTTTTGTTATTTTGGTAACAGATTTTAAACTGGAAGTTTTATTGAAAAGTTATAAAGCAAAAAAATTATTTAAAGAAGACACAAATATTTGCTTTACGAAGAAAAAAACAGAAAATATAAAATAATTAATTAATGTATTTAAAAAAATAATAAATAAATAAAAAAACAAGTTTTCTTATTTAATTCTATAAAATAATAGAATGTCAAGTATGCCTAGTACTATTTTGAATTCCAACGTCAATAATTTTAAGATCATTTGACTGATTAGTATATACTAAACAGGTTGGCCAGTTTCGCTAGCTTTGTGGTCCCAGTTTTCAAATGGATAGATAATTTCAGTAACGTAGTAACGTAGGACTAGGAACTAATTATTAAAAAAAAAATGCAAACTAAATGTGTTTATATGATAATACGTACTTATAATTTATAAAGGTGTTTACAAATATGCTTTTCCGAAAGTCAAAAATAACTTTTTCTCGATGAATTTGGATTGGCGAATATTTAAATACCTTAGGTGTTATTATGGATATCCGTAACCGTATCCGAAACTACCGGATATCCTAAACAATTAAATATTCGAAACAGTATCCGAAAATAAAAGTTTCAGATTTCTTTTCGGATTATAACAGACAACACCCGTTGGAAAACTGAGTTTAAATCGAAGCAAGTTTTTGCTGCATGTGTTTATTTGGATAGATTTCCGTTGATTCGTGTTTGACGTTCACTTTTAAGTAAAATTTTCCCCTTTTTACTAAGGAAAATTTTCACTGGAAGCTATGAAAAAAGAATGTGTTGAAATCGTTATGTATAAGTATGTATGTATGCATCCATTTTAATTTTATTTGCTAAATAAAAAGAAAAAAAAATTGAATGTGCAGTAGTATCAAAATTGAATATGTTGTGGGTACGTTGTACAAAATTATTAAGAATATCTTCAAAGGTGAATAAATTTACGTTAAAGTGTTTTTGTTTCCATGTGATTTAACGTAATTTTTATGCAATTGTACCAAAATGTTAATAGTTTTAATTCCGTGGTAACATAATCTATCGCCTTTGACATAAAACAAATTTTCTTGATAATTTTTCTAAAAAAAAAATGGAAAAGATATATTATAAAAGCTTATTCAACTGAGAGAAATAAAATATATCTGAATGGCTAACTTGGATTAAAAAAATCATGACACGGCCTTACCGTTATTATAAACCCTTTTTTTTCGAATGTAGAATTGCAAACATGAGACAGAAGTAATTTGGCTGTGAGTGCGAGTGTAATGGAAAATGACTTCTTCCAATATATTTTCTAATTTTTTTCAAAAAGTAATTTACTTAGAGCAATGATTCAAAAACATTTTTTACGTAATATGCCTTTTACTTTCGATTGGTGTAAACAAAATTTTCAAAAATTGCTTAATTCTGGCAAAAAACCCATTTTGTTGAAAAAAAAAAAACGCCTGAAAAACCTACTTCTGGGCATCCGACGTGTCTGGCTAACGAACTTAGCCGAGCCAATCCAGTTTCCAGTACGCACACCAAATTTCATAAGCATTAAACGTTTCGTTCGAGTTACCGTGAGAACACATAAATAATTATATATGTAAACTGTAAATTTGTATTTACAATTAATGTTAATCTAAGGTGCTTGTGTTTTTGTTTTTTTCTAATGTTTAAATATTTATTTTGTAATTAACAGATTTGAAAATATTGTTGGAAGTTTAACTTGTAATTTAATTATCCTTTATAGGTAATTTGCTTTCACTTATTTTGGAATATTAAATTTGATTATTATTTTGTATTATCTTTTATAGAGCAATAAATCTAGTTAAACTCCAAGAAAGAATTTTATATAAATATATATATATATATATATATATATATATATATATATATATATATATATATATATATATATATATATATATATATATATATATAAACGGCTGTAATAGCTGAATTTCCAATTTTGGAAATTCGCTAAAAGAAAAGGTACTTTCTGCCCCGGGGCCTGTGAAGACCTAGTTACGGCCCTGTCTGTAAATTAAAACGTTTTTCTTCCTTCAGATTTTTCAGATGACTATGGGGTTTTGGACTTCTGGAGGCTGCTAATTATGAATCTGGACTCAGTTTATATCTACTGACGGACTATCAAAATTTATTAATATAATTAATTTTAACTGTTCCATTACAACATATTAAACTAGCTTTAAGTTATAATTCTAGTTAAAATAGGGAGGAAATTAATTGTACACCTGTGTAATTATTATTTACATACAACAAAGAATTTTTTTGATTTTCCAGATCCTTTCGTATTTTTAATTCACTTTTTCTTACGCTGTTAGTTAATCAAATTTTATCATTAACCCTTATGCAAGTTATTCATATCATATGCCTAATATGCTGGATATGTTATGTAGCTGTATCTTGTAACGAAAGTAACGGGTAACAATATGTTTGTAACGGGTAATGAGTTTTTAAGTAACGAATACATACGGGTATCAACAGTATCGTTACTTTTACAGCTCTAATCTGACAATTTTGGTTTTTAGTTTGTCTTGATATTTGTAAAATTAAAAGAATTAGATACAATTGCGCAATATTTGTTTTCAGCCGAAAAACGGTCCCGAAACAAAATTAAAATGGCCGTCAGAAAAAGAGTATATAAGATTGAAAATTTTTTTAACCCTAGTTTTGCACCCACCTAGTATTGGGAAGTAACTGTGGTTGAGCAACATGGCTGGATGATTTCTAATGGACTGACTCCAAAACAAACGCATATTATGTATTGTACCGAAAACCTTTTTTTAAAATTAAAAATAAATTTAAATTTAAAAATGAGTAATGATATTTAAGACTGTCTCAAAATAAAATGTTATAAAAATTTAAGTATTAATTTAATGAAAGGGACTTTTACAGTTCAAGTTATGACATTTACGAGTATGTATGTACAATTACTATAAAAAAAAACAACTCACCAAGATAATTTTTGTTTCATCAAGTTCATCTTGTATTTTGGTCATAGCATCAGCCTCTCTTGGATTTTGATATTTATGCAGGAATGTGTTAATTTGAGGAAAACTAACTTCTGCTTCTGTTATTGATGGCCATGAATTTGCTGGTATTTTTGCAGAAAATTCATCTAACACCTTCGTTATAAGTGTATGTGCTACTCTGGCTGGATATTCATGATCAGATATTAAAACTCCAGCTAAATTATCTGCCCTCACATATACATGGCACATATATTCTAAAAATTAAAATCAGAGTATTAATTACTTAAATACTAAATGAGAATACAAATCAAAAAGTGATCATAGAAATGTTATTTTTTTATGTTAAAATACGAACTATACCACTTTGATCAAAAAATGCCAGAATTACTACCGTGTGGCGTTCTCGATCATCCGATGTGAGTTCGGTTTTTTTGTTAAGTTGCTACATCTGTCATTTCAGCATCATAGCTTGACATTTATAAAAGTTACGCCGTTTCGAGTACATCTACACCTCGGTGCGTGTTTTCGATTTTGTACAATAATAATGGAATTAAGTTTCCAACAACGAGTTTGTATTAAAAGACCCCTCCGGATAAGATACGTGAATCTACCTAAGATAGGGAAGACGGAACGCGGTAGAACGGCGTTGCCGCACTGGTTTTCAGCAGAATAATAAAAAAAAAATATATATTAAAGAGTAAAAGAATGGAAAAATTGGCGAATCGGCTTTACAAGAAAAATGGTTTAGAGTCTTCAAAAATATAATACTGCACCGCACACACCTGTGTATTGAGTCAGGGATATCTTTCTATTGTTAACATTAGCGTTCCGTCACTGGAAAACTTACGACTACATCACTGACGTTAACTTTGCGTTTTCAGCAGGGAACACTGGTTATAAACCTTAATCGCACACACACGTACTTTTTAAAGGGTAACATATAAAAGCGTTGCCATATTTTATAGCTAAACAAGTTCATCAAGACGGCTACAACACCGAGTGTCATTATAGAGCTTTTTGTATTTAAATTCTTAAATTAGCCTTACCTGGTCTAATTTTGCAAAATATTTTTGGACATACTTTTACTAATTCGAAGGCGTAGATTTCAAAAATGTATGTTTCATTTTGGTCCAAGGTCGTGTTTTGTATGTTGTTATAGGTCATTTCGAAGTTTTTGCAAATTTAAATATCTTCTTCTGAGCTCCGTGTTTTGGGGAGCTGCATGCACTGCTTTATATTTTATGGAGCTCTAAGAGCCCTACAAGGAAATATATAACCCTTACGCACTTTAGGAAAGTGAAAAATCGGGAAAAGTCAAAAATCGAACATTTTGGTAAACCTAAAAACGCGAACTGAATAAAAAAAAAAACTAAATTGCAAAACAAGCGATTTTTATTTCCACGGCCCGGCACCAGTATGTGGACCGGCGCTTTAGAAACACTGACTTAGTGGATTATTTCTGTAAATTTTATCTTATCTGTTATTTAGATAATCGTTTAACAACGGCTAAAATTTTATCTAGATTCAATCCGTTAAATTATTTGTTACCTTTATCTAGATTCTTTAAATTATATTATCTATTATCTAGAATCTAGATAATAAAATTCGATATGTTGCCCAATATTGATTATAGCATATGACAGCAGCGACACAATCATTACTTATAACCAGACTTGGGTAAACAGTGGTCCCTAACAGAATCGCCATATAAAATATTTTGGATTCGGGGGCTATAAATTTTATTATAAGGCTGAGGATTTTCCTATGGATTTGAAGACTAGCCTAAAGAAACTTGAGAACAAATCAGTAAAAATTAAAAATTACCTATTTTTAATAATTTAATATAAAATTCTAACTTTAAAAATAATTTTAAAAAATTAATGTTGAATAAATAATTGGTCAACTGTAATAGAAATTAATTAAGTCGAATTTAAAATATTTATAATGTAAACATATCTCTATTTCCTTTGTGATTATTTAAATAACATATATATCTCACCTTCTTTATAAAAACAATACCTGCTTAATATAAATAAATACCCCTGTCGCAGCATCTGCATAACATAGCGAATTTCCGTTTATAAAAATCCGTTTTTCTGTGATTTTTCACCCTTCTAAGTGATTTTCTCTCCTCTTTCTAATGGTGTAAATAAATGCCGCAAAATTTTTTTAACTTGAGACAATTTTGGCAAAAAATTAATTTTTTCACGAAAAATGACCAAAAAAACCATGTTCCAGGCATCCGATATGGCTCGCTAACGAACTTGTCCAACGGTGTGGGACTAAATACAAATATAATATACATAAATTTTAGTGAATATTATTTTCGGTTTCTAGGGACCTCAAAATAAATTTCTGCCATAGTCTCGGGCTCAAATCGCATCATGAGAGTGGCTGTAATAGCTAAATTCCATTCTGGAAATTTGCTAAAACCACCCATAAAACCTATAAGTCTAGCAAGTACTTAACAAATTAATATTTTTTGTATATATCAACATCTAAAAACATTTCAGTCCCTTTTTGACAGTCTTGTCAGAACTTAAAACACTTTTTTAAATTTTTTTTTATTGTCAAAATCGAAACGTTATTTTGAAGACAGTTAAAATTACTATATTTTACATCAAAATGTCAACACAATCACCCTCTAGTTAATTACCCCTAGACTTGATGCTAGAAAATTGAGAAAAAACAGATCATATAGATTTTTTTATTTAGATTTTATTTGTAATAATTGAGTTACAAAATTCAAAAGAATATTTTAAAAATGTGTGTATTCGCTATGAGCTTTTGCCTGGAGGGAATCCAGCTCTTCAAAATCGGCTCCAGCGCTCAAGATGGACAGAATATATCAGTTTATCAGGACGGCATTTGTACATAATTTTAATATTTTCTTTAAGAAATAGTATTTTGTTTTAAATACTTGTTCGATTTTTTCAAGGCGAGAATACTTATTACGATTTCTATTTACCAGATTCTACAAAATAAAAAAAAATCATTTGTAACACTATTATCAAACGTCATTTTATTTTGAAATTTTCAAAAAAAAAAAAAAAATAAAAGTTACCTCTTATATGCTTTTTTGGGTTAATTATTGAAAAATATTCTATTTTCCGAGATTTTTGAGGTAAAATGAGCAGATGTATAGTTTTTATTAAACAAATTTCAGCTTGTTAATATATTTTCGCTTTAAAATATTTAATATTTTCAAAAATGTATGATATAATATGTTAAAATTTAAAACTATTTGTTTTGTTGTCCAAAAAAAAAAAAAAAAAAATTGAATGTGTAAATTTATTTAGGAGTAAAATGCTGTGTTTATACATTATAATTATAACTGTATTGTCATTTGGATATAAAATTACGTAAAAATATTATTGTTTGAATATGGTTTAACGTAATTTTTATGCGGTAGTAGCAAACTCTTATTAATTTTAGTAAGGTGTAAACATAATATAAATTCTGACCATATCACATAAAACAAATTTTCTCGGTAATTTTCCTATAAAAAAAATGGAATAGATAGATTATAAAAACTTATTCAACTTAGAGAAATAGAATATAGCTAAATCGTTAAATTGGATTAAAAAAATCATGGCACGCCACTTACAAAGCCTTTTTTTTCGAAAGTAGCATCGCAAAAAATGAGACAGAAAAAAAAAGACTGTGAGTGTGAGTGTAATGGAAAATTATTTCTTCCAACATTTTCTAACTTTCCTTAAAAAGTAATTAACTTAGAACAATGGTGTAAAAACATTTTTTATACATATTGCCTTTTACTTTGGCTTGGTGTAAAAAAAATTTTGAAAAATTTCTTAATTCTGGCAAAAAACTCATTTTGTTGACAAAAAATGCCCGAAAAACCTACTTCTGGGCATCCGACGTGTCTGACTAACGAACTTAGCCGAGCGAAACCAGATTCCAATTCACACACGAAATTTCATGCGCATTAAACGTTTCGAGTTATCGTGGGAACATACATATCGCGCGTACTCTTTCTCAACCTCGTATCTGAAAAGTCCCAATTTTTGGACACATAAAAAAAACGTATTTAAATCTGTGTTTTCATCATTATGAACTTAAGATTTATGCTAATTACACCCTTTGATGTTGACTACCTACATATATAAATATATATAGATAAGTATATATATAATTACAATATTTAATGTTTTTTGTGTGTCCTAAAACATGCAGTTTTTGATATACGAGGTTGAGAAAGAGTACGCGCGATATATATATATATATATATATATATATATATATATATATATATATATATATATATATATATATATATATATATATTAGTGAATATCATTTTCGTATTCTAGAGACCTTAAAACATATTTCTGTTATAGTCTCGGCCTCAGATTGCGTCATGAGAGCGGCTGTAATAGCTGAATTTCGAATTTTCGAAATTCGCTAAAATGTATATGTCTCAGGTACTCCAGTGGGTCGCCGGCATGTATGAACAGGGTTTAGTTTTTGCATTAGAAAAATATAAAGATATGTATACGTATAAATAACAGACAAAATGATTTATAATATTGGGAATTGAAAAACACAAACAGATACAAACAACATAGAAGATGTAGTATTAACAATAAAACCTCGTAAAACTGATTTTTAAAAAGATTGATAATATTTTTACGTTTTATGACAGCCCTCCAGCTCCATTCGTAGCCGCCCAGTACAAAATATTTTATCTGGCGGTTCTGTTAGGGACCATTTTTTCCCAGGTCTGCTTATAACTTAGGCTGGAGTTTCAAAAACCGTATACTTCCGATGGAGCTGAAACTGTTTTTACATAACCTTTTTGACTTAAGAAATTCAAATTTAACCATCCCCTTAAACGAATTTTCGGCAACGCGGACCAAAAGTTGCATATCTGGGGATATAAAGTAGCAAAAATTAGTATAGCAGTTATCAACAAATACCGTATTTTCCGGCGTGTAACGCGCACCGGCGTATAACATGCAGCCTAAAATATTGAATAACTTTTTAGCTTTTTTGTATGTTCACCGTATAACGCGCAACCCAACTTTGATAATAAAATAATGAATAATATACCTAATTAAAATAATTTTAATACATAAACTTTATTGTATGGAATAATTTGAAAAGAATTTATTTTGTTATTCTATCTTATTAAATTTGTATTATAGTTAAATTTTCTTATTTATCTGATAACCCACTTATTATTGACAGAAAAATATATAATATTAAAATAAAAACCGTCATATAATAATTTTTATAGAACTCGGTTTATATCCGGCGTATAACGCGCACCACGAAATTTGTACAATATTTTTGGTGTTCAAGGTGCGCGTTATACGCCGGAAAATAAGGTATATATTATCGGATACCTGCGATTGAATTGAAATTATATTATGTATTCATTTTGGCCTATTTCCTAAACTGATTTTTGTGTACACGAATCGGAAGTTTATTTTTTAACCCTTTGAATACAGGCGGCACTAAAAGGTGGTTTTTGTTACTATGGTGACAAAAACTAAAGGCGGATTCTTATCGGAAACTGTCAAATAGGCGTGTCTTAATAAAAATGGCTAACGAGTTTTATGGGTATGCAATAGTTAGTGCGATATGAAGAAAAAATAATAAATATTAAAACTATTTGTACATGAGTTGACAAGTTCGAAGCAATCGAAGCAAAGAAATTTTGCTGAAGGAGAGAGAATTTTGTATCTGAAAAATAATTAAAATGTAAAAATATGAAAAAATGAGTGAATAAGTTAATACTACAATTTACAGTATACAAATGTCAAATTTGAGTGGTAAAATGTCATTAAATAACTAGAGAACTCTCAACGAATGGAAGAAATAAATCAATTATATGTAAATGTAGATCTATAAAGTTCAAATCATTAATGACATTTCAGCAAATGCACTTTAAGAATAGTCTAATTTTTAAAAAACCAGATCCCATACCCTCATTCGACAGATCCCAATAGAATTTGATGAGTAGAATAATTTTTTCGATATCCTAGTTTTCGAGATAATACGAGTCAGATTTCTAAAACGTACTATACGGATGTATTATATGTAGGCAAATGAATTAACCCTAATTTTTAACAAAAGTGATCACGAGTGTTCTAGTGGCTGACTTTTTTTAATCGATTCCAAATTTTAACCCTTTTAAACAAACCATATGGAAATTTTTTTTATCTCAAAATGCCGGATTTTTTACTGCCAGTGATAAGTACAATAGATAAGGTTACAAGAAAAGAAAAAGAAAAAAATTCAACGATCCATCAAAAAATCAAAGGTCCAACATCAAAAAAGTGAACCCTAGGAATTTACAAATATAAATTATACTAAACTATGTTGATAAAATTGAACATTATTTAGAATTATACCGTATTTCGGAAAATCGTGACGCATGTCTGAATATAACAGATAAAACGCATTAAGGGCATTAACGTCAAGACATTGTCTAAAATTGTTCAAAATGTTACGATAATTTAATCGATATTTAAAGATGAATATTTATATAAACTAATTATTTGTTTTTATTTTTTAGACAACATATAAAATTTAAAAAATATGCCAAGGAAATATCAACGTAATGCTGATGCAAAAAAGTATCGCAAATATGATGACATTGTTATGAAACAAGCAATTGAAAAGGTGATGACGAATTCAAAAGCGACATATGCGGAAGTTGCAAAAAAATATAAGACCGTTTTGTGTGAATTTCCAGAATGGAAACTCGCTATTACAGCCACTGTCATGACACGACTTGAACCCGGGACCATGGCAGAAATTTGTTTTGAGGTCCCTAGGAACCGAAAATAATATTCACTCAAATTTATATATATATATATATATATATATATATATATATATATATATATATATATATATATATATATATGTATATATATATATATATGTATATATATATATATATATATATATATATATATATATATATATATATATATATATATATATATATATATATATGTCCGCACGATAACTCTCGAACGAAATGTCCTAGGTTTTCGAAATTTGGTGAGAACGTTGGAAGTCCAAAAATCTTGGATGAGTTCTTCAGCCAGACACGTCGGATGCCAGGAACATGGTTTTTTGTTCTTGCAAAAAATTAGTTTTTTGCCAAAATTTCCACTTATTCAAAAATTTTTGCGAATTTTTTTTACACCATTTAAAAGAGAAGAAAAAATTACATAAAAAAGGTCTTTAAACTTTTTTCTATGTCAACTAGTTTCCGAGAAAAACGATGTTATTTATACTGTGATCATTTTATCGTATAAAGTGTGAATCTAAGCACAGTCTGAGAACATATTCGACACAATATGGATATTTTGTATATAACATACATATATGACCATAGTAGTTAAGCGCAGTATAATAACAATAAAAAAAAAAAAAAACATACATATATATGCATACGATATCTTTTTTGATACGATCACATAATTGTGATACATGTATAAAGGTACAGGACCATTTCATTATCCGTACTACCATTATGCGTACGGTTTGTGTGTGTTGTATATACATATACAGTCTAAGTGAGAAAATTTTTAATGTAAACAAAGATTTTTATGTAAACAAGTATTAAATTTTTAACATATACAGGCGATTATTTTGAAAGTTAACATAAATATATGATAAAATTTCCAGAATGGAATTCAGCTATTACAGCCACTGTCATGACGCGGGGGGCATGACCTGAGCCCGGGACTATGGCAGAAATTTGTTTTGAGGTCCCTAGAAACCGAAAATAATAGTCACTAAAATTTATATATATATATATATATATATATATATATATATATATATATATATATATATATGTGTGTGTGTGTGTGTCCGCGCGATAACTCTCGAACGAAGTATCCAAACATTGGAAGTCCCTAACCCTTGGATGAGTTTATCAGCCAGACACGTCGGATGCCAGGGACATTGGTTTTGTTCTTGAAAAAAATTAGTTTTTGCCAAAATTTCCACTTATTCAAAAATTTTTGAAAACTTGAAAGTCGTCCAACAATGGAATTCAGCTATTACAGCCACTGTCATGACGCGACTTAAACCCGGGACCATGGCAGAAATTTGTTTTGAGGTCCCTAGGAACCGAAAATAATATTCACTCAATATATATATATATATATATATATATATATATATATATATATATATATATATATATATATGTATATGTATTTAAATATATATGTGTCCTCACGATAACTCTCGAACGAAGTATCCAATTTTTACGAAACTTGGTGAGAACATTGGAAGTCCCAAACCCTTGGATGAGTTCGTCAGCCAGACACGTCGGATGCCAGGAACATGGTTTTTGTTCTAGCAAAAAATTAGTTTTTTGCGAAAATTTCCACTTATTCAAAAATTTTTGCGAAATTTTTTTACACCATTTAAAAGAGAAGAAAAAATTACATAAAATACCCCTGTCGCAGCATCCTGCATAACATAGCGAATTTCCAACTCAAAACGAAACATCTTATTTTTAAGAAATTTCGTGAAAGCGTTTACGGGGTTTTGGACATTTTTCGTGAAAAAATTTGGCGGAATGAGGCGGAAAAATCACATAAAGAAGGTGTTTTTATTTACAATTACTCTATATCAACTAGTTTCCGAGAAAAACATACTTTTGTAAATGGAAATTCGCTATGTTATGCAGGATGCTGCAACAGGGGTATTTAAATTAAAATTAGGCAGATTTTTTAAGAGTACGTTATGGAAAGGAAATTTGTGTATATGATGTCCTCGTTTAGAGAGAACATATAGTTTATATAATATATTTGCATACCTAAAAAAAAAAATCGAAAACTATGGTTATGTAATGTAATAATTTATTGTTAAATGGATATATGCTACACTATATGAGATCTGTTAGGGTCCTGAGAACCCAGAAGCACCAAAAATTAACTACTTAACTGATTTTGAAAATTGTTTCCCTGTTAGAAAGCTAAACTATTTTAAATGGATACAGGTCTTAGATGAGATCTGCCAGTGCCCAATATTTGGAAATTCGCTATGTTATGCAGATGCTGCGATAGGGGTATTTTATTTGTTCAACGACTGTATCGAAGAGGTTAAGTTTATGATTTTTGTGAATTTCTTTCGTTTTTTTGTTCTTTTTCTGTTTCCCTACCAGTAAAATTAATTTATCAACTACTACCATTTTATAAACAAACTGGACAGCCATGTCCAAAATTCCTATTGACCCCTCATTCGCCCCCCCCCCGAAGTGCGGGGTGAATGGAAACGCATATTTTTTTTTAAATTTTCTAGCTAAATAAAAAAGAAAGTCGATTTTTCAAATGGTAAATATGAAAAATAAATCACCGGAAACAATATCAATCTCTTTTGTATCGTCTAGTAAATCGAAAAATGTATGAAAATCGATGACAAAGTTGAAAATCGTTCCGATTCATCCCAAACTACGGTATGGTTTTCTGAGTATTTCCAAGATATTTCCAAGTGTATTTCCAAAAAGGAAAACTTTTTGAATAAAATGAAAACGTTTTAAAGGAATTTGATAAAAATTTGATGTTATAAAATATAAGTTACAAACCATATTTAATAAGAAATAAAAAAAAACTTTTCAACGCTTTTTCGACAATGTTTTTAGATTACTGCAATATAAGCGCGCAATATAAGCGCGCGAAAATTAAAAAAACCAGCGTATATATATATATATATATATATATATATATATATATATATATATATATATATATATATATATGCATATATTGACAATCTATAATTTATATATTCAAGAGTGCTCCCACTTTGTATTCAAAAATCAAAGTATTTTTTCTAAAAATACTTTAAATCATGATTATAATACACGAATTAAAGGTAATCTAACGATCACACAATGTAGATTGCTTTAAATGGTTCTCTAAATTCCTGCATAAAAATTTTTAAGAAAATTCCAGGAGAAAAACTGATAGTTTTTAATAAATTCAAATCTAACATAAAAAAATTCCTTTTGGAAAACATATTTTACAGTTTAAACGTTTTCATGCATTACCAGCCACTTGAGCGCATTATTGTTGTTATTTTGTTTCTACTAATTTTGGTGCATTCTATACTAGTGAAGCCCCCCCCCCCCCCAATTATTATGAAACCTAGTGTGTAGGTCAAAAGTCCCAATAGCTTAGATGAGTTTGTCAGCCAGAGATATCTGATTCTTTGAAGTCAAAATTTTGGCCAATTTTGGTGTTTTTTTGTAAAATTTGGCCAGAATTCAAACATTTTTTTGATTCTTTTTTTACACCATCGAAAAGAGCGTAAAAAATTACATAAGACAAGGTTTTAAAACATTGTTCTAAATGAACTAGATTTTGAGAAACATTAAGAAATTTGCTGAATTTCTTTACAATAAATGCTTTATTGTTTTTTTTTTATCATTACAATACCTAACAATATTTATATCTGTTTCATTTTTCAAAATAAAAATTAACTAACTTTTCAAGAACGTGTCATCACTGATTTTGAAAATTTGTTTACTGTTAGAGAAATAAACTATTTTAAATGGATATAAGTTATGTTGTATGAGGTATGCCAGGGTTTGGGGGTCTCAAAATACCAAAAATAAAACTACCCAACCGATTTTGAAAATTTTTTCACCTTTAAAAATTTAATTTCATTTAAATACATATATGCTATACTATATGAGATCCGCCAGGGTCTTAGAAACCCAAAAAGCGCCAAAAATTAGCTACTCAACTGATTTTGAAAATTTTTTCACTGTTAGAGAGCTAAACTATTTTAAATGGATACAAGATGTTGTATCTATGTAAGATCCGCCAGTGTCCAGTCGTTGGAAATTCACTATGTTATGCAGATGCTGCAACAGGGGTATTTAGAATCTAAATTTAATATTTCTAACAGTTGACACATAGTATTACTAATTAATTAAAAATATTTTACAATTCTGTTTTTTTTTCTCTGAATGTGAAATGGTTGATATATTTGTTTATAAACCTGAATTCATCTTTGGAATGTAGCCTTTCCTAAAAAAAAGAAAATAATGTAATTAAAAAATTTTTCCACTTATTGTTAATATTAATTTTTTCTTACTTGTTAAAATTGTTATGTTTTTTCATTGTTAATCAAATTTTATAATTTTTTATATTTGTAGATTTATGTTCTTGAAAATGGCACAAACTGTGCCGAAATATATTGAACAAATCTAAATAAAATTTATTCGTCTATTGGATTCTGGTGAATTGTTAAAAATTTTCCATTAATCCTGTAATCCTGATTACTTTGGGTATTGATCAAAAAATTTAATACTAAAATTAATCTGCACCCATAAAGAAAATCTCATCACTTATTATAAATATAAGACATTATAGTAGGAGAGCTGGTAGAAAATTTTGGGAAGGTGTTTGAGGCACTTTGAAAAAGTGTTCAAAAGGTGTTTTAGTGATACCTGAATACAAAAATACAGATCTGGTTGAAGCGTTCCGGAGCTTAAACTACCCTAAAATTTTCAAAGTGGCAAAATTTTTTTCCACAAAATATTCTTGGGGCATTTTGAAATTTTAATATATTAGAATTTAGTATTTAAAGAGTTGAAAAATAAAAAAGCCAGATCATTTAGTCGGGTCTCAAACTTTGTCAGATGTTTGCAAAATTATTTTCCAAAAAAATCGAAAAAATGGGCAATAGGTACTTGAGGCATTTTGAAATTTTAACCGAACAATATTTGTGACTAAAAAAAGATACTCACAAAAAGACAGATCGTTTCGATGGCACATTTTACCCGCCAAGTCACTGTGTCTAAACAGCTTGCTACCCCTGTCGCAGCATCCTAAATAACATAGCGAATTCCTATTTACAAAAATTATTTTTTCTCGGAAACCAGTTTGTATAGAATAATGGTCGCCAGTCATGGTGCGACTTAAGTCCAAGACAGTGGCAGAAATTTGATGTATGGCAGAAATGTGCTTTGCTCCCGGGGTCTGCCATTTCTCTCCACGGCCCGAGTATATTCTATTGATTTTTTTGAAAAATGAATTTGCAAACATCTGGCAAAGTTTGAGACTCAGCTAAATGATCTGGCTTTTTCATTTTTCAACTCTAAATACTAAATTCTAATATATTAAAATTTTAAAGTGCCTCGAGAATATTTTTCGGAAAAAAATTTTGCCACTTTGAAAATTTAAGGGTAGCTTAAGCCCCGGCACCTTTCAGCCAGGTCTGTATTTCTGTATTCAGGTATCGCTAGAACACTTTTTGAAAGTGCCTCAACTACTTTCCCAAAATTTTCTTATCAGCTCTTGGATTATTATCTATTGAATACCTATAGCAAGTTTTAGAACTTGACACGTAATATCTCGAAAATTAAGCAAAATATCGAAAAACTATAGTCTTCCTTTTTTGTGCTATTCATTAAGTTCTATAACAATCTATCTTTAGTTTTTGTCGCCATGGTGAAAGAAGCCGTCTTTTAGTAACCCCTAAATTTAGACATTCCGATGATTGAAACATACACTTTTGGTTCGCGTTGCCAAAAATCCAATTAAATTCGTAACTTCTTAAACCAAAAAGGTTATGTAACAAAAAATTCAGCTCAATAGAAAGGTATGAGTTTTCGGAACTTCAGCCATAACTTGCAACATATTGTTATTTATTCATTTTATGTTAGGCTATCATGGGAAACCGAAAATCACATCGAAGGGTACCAGTTTAACATCTCTAAACTACATGAATTTAAATATGTGAAACAAACCTCCTTCTTTAACTGATTGTCTAGAACCAGTCTGAGTTCTTTCAACAATTGTCTTACTAACAAATGCCATAAATTCTTGAACTGAGCTCCTTTGAAAAAATCCAAAACTTTGTAAATCATAAGCCGATTTTAACCACTTAGCACTGTTTACATCTTTATAAAGAACACTTAATGAAAATAATTTAACCATTTTTTTTATTAAATAAACACAAAATTAATAAATTTAAATTTGTTTCTAAAATATATGTGATAAAAATTAGTTATCAAAAAAGTTTTACTATAAAAATTAGTTTTTTAGTAATTTATAATATTACATTCACAAAAAAATTTACACAATTTCTTCTTTTAAAATTAGAATTTACTTATAATTTAAAAATTATCTTTGAAGATATCTGCAAATTACTTATATTGACATTTATAACAACGACTGGTAACCTATTCTATGACATCTATGATGAGCTGATGACATAAAGGACATCAACGATCAACCATTAAGTGTTTTCCAGGCATTGAGGAGAGAATCGACTAGAGAGAATGCTGTGTATTACAAATACATTAGGAAATTGAAGCAAAAAAATTGACTGATGTGAGCAAAAAAATTGACTGATGGGATTACTTTAATGGCGGTCAAACCATTAATTTAATGGTTTAATTGGTTTATCTAATATTTATCAACAAGTCTCCGTGGTTACAATTTGGGCTTACTAAAATGGAGTCATGCTTCAAAATTTAATGCTTGTGTTATCTCTAATTGAAGCAAAAAAATTGACTAATGTGAGCAAAAAAATTGACTGATGGGATTACTTTAATGGCGGTCAAACCATTAATTTAATGGTTTAATTGGTTTATCTAATATTTATAAACAAGTCTTCGTGGTTACAATTTGGGCTTACTAAAATGGAGTCATGCTTCAAAATTTAATGCCTGTGTTATCTCTAGGAAACATATGTTAATATGTTTGATTCAGTGCTCTGTGTTTCCAGGTATACCTCACTCAATGATCTTAAAAAGTACGTATACCTACGTTAACATTATAAGCTTGTGGACGTTTTCGGGGTACGTATTTTTTAAATATTAGCTGCCAAGGAGTGGAACGGGGGAGCATTAAAACTGTCACCTGAAATAGATTATTCGTAATTTTCCCAGTAGGCCAAACGGACAATCTGACGCGCCAAATTCAAATTATATAATTATACTCTTTTTTTTTAAATCTGTAAATTTAATATATTTATGCTTATAAATAAATACAACCTGTTAAAAGAAAATTATTTTTATTTTTCTCAAATTTTCTTACAATCAGTTACAAAGTTACATCAATTTTAGTAAAAATTATTAAAATAATTACATTTAAATTTAAAAAAAAAAATTGATTATAAAAGTATTTATTGGTCTAAAAATCTTTTACTACATAATTTTCAATACACAGTTAAATATTAAACAAAATTTTGGACAAAAAAATTTAACAAAAACATTATATTATTATGTTGAAGAAACAACATCACGTATTTTTAAAAATATATTTAATACGTATTCTAAATTTCAACTGACTGCCGCAGTTAAAGAGATTCAGAAACTATTAAATCACAAAATCAATGAAATTATTGTCGTAAATTAAAGTTGATTAATTATGAAATTTTTGTTTTTCAAACCTATTTGCTTTCCATTATATTTTGTCAATTTTTTTTTTTAATTTTGTGTTTTCAACACATTCATTGGCAAGCTAAAATACAGATTTTGTGAGATAGCCAAATATTTTATGTTAAATAAGTAGGTGCTTATATTTGTCCCGCCATATTGCGTTATTGGCCACATAGTAAAGTAGCTGTATCACGTGATATCGCGTGATTGGCAATGAACGTGTTAAATTTAATTTTAAATTTACACTGACAATGAGAAAACTCATTTCACAGATTAAAAATACAGTAGAACCTCAATAATTCGGCTCTCGATAATCCGGACCCTCCAGTAATCCGGCCCGATTCTAAAAGTTGTAGTTTTAAGAGAATAACTGATAACAAATAGTAAATATAATTTTACACACATTTACATTCTATATTTACAGTCAATTAGTACAGTACAAAATAGAATTGTATTATGTTATATACGTGCATTGGGTTTACTTTGGATTTGTGCGGTGATCTGTCTTTGTGTGAGTGATCGGAGGTGGTGGTGGCCGTGCTGTCGCATACATATGCCAGTTTTGAGAAGTGCCTACAAACTCAGTACATAGAACAGCAGTGCTTGCTGTTAACTTCTTAGAAGAGCTATAGGGGTCTCAAATTCATTACATTTTAAACGGTCTCTCGATGGTCCGTGTAATGGTGGTAGGTGTCAGCCGAGAACTTTAGGCAATCAAATTTACACTAATATAGTGTTGATTGCCTCTATGAGATTGATTAAGTTTTGGGAACTTATCATGAGCTCAAACCCCAGGTAACGTGGTTGATGTCGCCAACTAGCGGCCGTAACGTGAACTATTTGAGGCTGCCATGATTATTCCGATATTGATTTCTTACAGCAAGGGTTGATTTTGTGATTACCCGAACTGAGTGAATTTTAATAGAGAACTGTTACAATAGCGACCAACGAACAACGGTGAAGGTGTGCTATGATGTTGCTTCGCGCATCAAGCACTCACTCACAATGTGACCTTAGATAGGTGCAAACGTAATTTTGTTGTGAGTCATAATAAAGATCTAAAACAATATTTTAATTAAATTTGTAAAATATTTTTATAATCATTTAAAAAATATAAAATACTTAAAATATAAAATAAATATAAAATATTAAAATAAAACTTTTTTATTATTTCAAATACCATAATTAAACATCTATCGAATAATACAATTTTATTTCGTAATCAATAAATTGTTTCGACGCTAAACACACAACGGAGAGTAATTCTTCGACAGAACCCGACTTTGGAACTTTTATTAATCTGGCATCCAATTTAGCGCTAATTCTGCGTGGGACAACAAGTAACAGTGTTGGGCGCGAATTTTAAGTAATTTTAAATATAAGCTAAAACCGCCGCTACTGTTACAAAAACCGGCCCTCAACTGTTACAAATATCATTCCAGTGGGAATTGTGTGTTTCGCGTTAAGTGACGTGTACCGAAAAGACATAAAATTCTGGAAAAACTTAAGTGACTGGTGTTTTTCGTTAGTAATAAACTTTGGTGACTGTATTGTTGAATTGTTACTTTTTTGTGGAACTGTTACGAAGTGCCTTAGACAATGGAAGCACACGCGGCCGATAATCCAAAACCGTTAACGCTCGCTGATTGTAGTTTTATGGATGCGAATCTGTTAACTTCTACACCAAGAAACAATGTCGTGTCCGACGATGAAACAACATATATCGACTCCATGGAAGTTCTAGTTCCTGAAACTCCTAAGTCGGATCCTGATACTGCATCAACAAGTGTTGGCGTTTCACCGTTTTCCCCAGAGGCTATTGCTGTGCCGAGTACCAGTGGGTCTTCATCGGCGGATTCTGGTGTCGTGCTTTCAATTCCTACTTCAGACCGATCAGCCGACTCCAGCATTGGTCCAAAAGATATTAACTCGACTACTGATATTACAGGTTTGTTTTTGTCATTGCAACAAACCATATTATCTAGATTAGATCAAAACAATAAAGAGTTGAGTAATAATTTTAATACAAAACTTGACCAAAACAATAGGGAGTTGAGTGCTTTAAATTCGAAGTTTGACGCTAAGTTTGACGAATTCAGTGTCAAAATTAACGCTCGTTTTGAGAGTGAACGTAAAGAAACTTTGAGTTTGATTAATGCACAAAACTCCAAGATTGATAATGTTAAAGCAGAAATAAGTACAAATTTAGACAATGTAAATTCTCACTTGAAGGAGGAAATTCGTTCAAGTAGTATAAATTGTGTATCAAAAAATGAGTCAATTAAGAATCAACTGATTGCTTTTTCAGAAGACACGGTAAATAAATTTTCGACAATTGACTCGAAAATAGAAAAACATGATGAACGAATTTCTTCAATCAATGAAAAGGTTAATGTTTTAGAAAGTCACTTGGTACAGCCAGTTAACCAAAATGATTGCTCACATTTTCATAATTTTTCAATTGGTAATATTTCACTGGTGAGGGGTGACCCTTATTTTGTAGATATTTTTCGAAACAATATTCAAAATTTTCATCCTGTAGATTTTATAAATGCATTAGAAACTTGGTTTAGTCAAAATAATTTTTCTGAATTTCAAAAAATTAAATTCGCACAGAGCAAATTAGATACTAACGTTAAACGATTATTTTCACTTGTTGAAAATAATATTTCAACTTTTATTGACTTCAAAAATTGGTTCCTTGAGTCCTTCTGGAACGAGGGCATACAAAGTAAAATTTTAATTGATTTTCATACCAACAAAGGTCAAAGATCTCCTAGGAAAAATCGTTTTGTATCACATTTAACTTATTGGCACGGGTTAACTAAACATCTGGAACCGAAAATGAGCGATAAACAATTTATTAGAATTTTAATCAGACATTTCCCTATTTTGGTACGTAGATCGTTAATGAATTGTAACACGCTACAGGAATTAAAAGAGGCTCTAGATGAATTTGATCGCAATGATTCCGACCCAGATATAAATAATTTTAATAATGTGAATCGTAACAATTTTAATAGTAATTTTAACAATCAACCAAGTAGTGTTCCAACCGCCAATTTTTCTAATAACAGAATTAGTAATAATAACACAAATTTTAGATCTAACAATAATTCGGGTAATAACGTTAATACATCACCTAATAGTGTTAGTAACAATAATAGTCGTTTTAATACAAACAACGCAAATAATAACAATAGTCGTAGTTTTTCTAATAGAAATTTTAACGATCGTCGTAACAATCGCGGTCCTAACGTTAATACATCCTCTGATCGTGTTAGTAACAATAACAATCGTTTTAATACAAACAACGCAAATAATAACAATAGTCGTAGTTTTTCTAATAGAAATTTTAACGATCGTCGTAACAATCGCAGTCCTAATCAGAATCGGCGAGATAGGGATCATCGTAATTTCCCTCCTGAAAATAACGAACCTTTGTCTGGTGGTTGCGTCAATTCGGTCAACGTCCAAAGTTTACCTAATTCAGGAACAACCTCTAATACTATTGTAACACCAGGCACCTCCTCGGCTCCTCTTGGCGAACCGAATAATGCCATTAATTTTAACAATCAGGAAAA
The DNA here is from genome assembly GCA_035578155.1 of Brachynemurus nebulosus. Taxonomy (NCBI): domain Eukaryota; kingdom Metazoa; phylum Arthropoda; class Insecta; order Neuroptera; family Myrmeleontidae; genus Brachynemurus; species Brachynemurus nebulosus. The sequence continues at coordinate 85,137,555 of JAPWDM010000001.1, read as the reverse complement.
CTAAATTCTTCCTGCTTACCGGTTGTACCGGATAATGCGGGTAATGATCACCCTAAAATTGACTTAAAAACAACTGATAATATTTCACTGTCCAATTTATCAAATTCAGTAGATATTGAGTGTCCCGTAATAGTTCAAGAAGATTTTGATTTTTGCAATACTTTTATTTGTAATACATTGTCTGGTGGTTTAATAGAAGATTTGTTAGAAGATTTACATTCACCATCGTCAGCAATGCATGGTACCTCTGGCAATAATGTTTTGCCAATTATTAAATTACAATATTTCGATGATACAGTCTCAGCTCTGATTGATTCCGGGAGCAACGTGACGGCGTTAAGTAGTAATGCTTTTTTAAGACTAAACAAATTGTGTCATGATAAAACTGATAAGCTGCTTCCACTTATACCGACCCCTAAATGCCAAATAGTTACGGCTACGGGCAAAAAGTCGAAGCCTATCAGCTCACAAGTTTATGTCGAATTTGAATGTTCCGGAAAATATTTACCTTTGAACTGTCTTGTCGTGGAAGGATTAAACCACGAATGTATCATTGGATGTGATTTTATGGAAAGGCATAGGGCAAAAATCGATTTTGATAAGGCCGTTTTTCTCTTTTCACTTGATAATAATGATGTAATTTCAGTACCTTTTCAAGATGTTAGTAATCTTTCTGAACCACACTATAGTAATACAAATAATTTAAATAGAATTGAATATTTTAAATTGAATTTGGACAGTGAAGAATTTTATAATATCAATAATGTCAATTATGGGAACCCTAATAATGATAAGATTTTTACAAGTGTTGAGGAGATACGTGATCACGTCTCATCGATTGATCACCTCCTTGATGAAGATAAAGAACGCTTATTTCTCTTATTACATGAATTTAGGAGTATTTTTTCAAAAAAACCGGGTAAAGCTAAAAATTTTGTATGTAAATTTAAAATTAAGGAGCACGTACCCTTTACTTCCAAAAGTTACCCGATACCGTATTCAAAACTTCCCGCAGTTCAGGCTGAATTACAAAGAATGATAGATTATCAGATTGTAGAAAGAGCGTATTCAGATTTTGTTAATCCCATTCATTGTGTGTTTAAAAAGGATGGAAGGGTTAGAATTGTACTCGACTCGCAGGGGGTGAACCGTTTGATTTCGTCAGATCGTGAATGTCCGTTATCAATCGAATACGTGTTAGGTAAATTTCAAAATAAACGTATTTTCTCATCCATCGATCTAACTTCCGGATATTGGCAAGTGCCATTACACCCTGACTGTCGTAAATATACAGCTTTCCTGATTAACGGCAAGTGTTATCAGTTTAAGCGCCTTCCATTTGGACTTAATTTGGCCGTGCGTATGTTCCAAAAATGTCTCGACCAAGCTCTTGGTAATGATGTCCGTGATTTTTGTCAAGTATTTGTAGACGATATTGTAATTTGTTCACCCGACGTAGAATCTCATTTTGAACATATTCAAATTATTTTAAATAAATTAGCTTCGGCTGGCTTAACTGTAAATTTTGCAAAATGCGAGTTCTTTAAGAAGGAACTTAGATTTCTGGGGCACCTTATAGATTCTAAAGGTGTCAGAATGGATAATGAAAAACTCGCAGCTATTTCTAAAATAAAGCCCCCGAAGAATGTTAAAGAACTACAGTCGGTTTTAGATCTTTTTAATTTCTATCGTCGTTTCTTTGACAAGTTTAGTTATCTCACTGCCAAATTATCTCATTTACTCAAAAAGGGTGCTAAATGGAGTTGGGGTCCGGATGAAAAAGATACTTTTGATGCACTTAAAAACCGTTTCAAAGAGTCCGTAGCACTATATTACCCTAATTTTAACAAACCATTTTATATCGATTGCGACTCTTCGGGCTACGCTATAGCAGGTTATTTGTATCAGTTGGATGATGACGGTAATCATTTGCCAATTAGCTATGTTTCCAGAAGCCTAACTACCTGTGAGAGAAAATTTTCTATCTCTGAACTTGAGTTATTGTCTGTGGTTTTTAGTTTCCAAAAGTTTCGTACCTACGTTTTAGGGCATCGTGTTATTCTCCGTACCGATCACAGGGCTTTGTCTTTCCTTCGGAATGCTAAAATTGTTAGCAATAGACTTTTGCGATGGTTTCTGTCACTTAGTGATTTCAATTTCGAGATTGAATATATAAGTGGTAAAGAAAATTTTGTAGCCGATCTTTTATCTCGAAAAACTGTATCTGAAAGCGAAACCAGTATATCCGAACACCAAAATCCCGAAATCAATACCATATCCGGTTTTAATTATGACTCTGAGTCCGGAAGCACGTTGTCAGAAAATGAGTGTGCACAGAGCCTTACATCGTGTACATAGGAACTCCAATATAACGTACTCCAATATAACGTACCGAGTGGTGGGGTACCCCTCTCACAGATTTGAAGACGTAAGATTGTATTTGTGTCAAGGTATACATAATCGTCAATTCAGGGGCGTAGCAAATTTATGTGAGGGTCTGACAAGTTCCCATATTTTCTTACAAACACACGTATAGCATTTACACATAGCCATAAGTACTTATACACAAATAAATATAATCAGTGTAAATATATACACATTTACAACTATGTGTGAACTTGTTCAAAAATATTCAGATTCCTGTGAACTTTTACAGTAAAATCAACACCAACAAACAATTACACCAATATACAGACATACACGTACATATTATTTCACGTTTATGCATACGTAGATAAATATGTGTGTATATACGAGTACACATCGATTTCACGATTTGATTGGTTATAGAAAAAAAGCCAGATAACAAATTTTGATGCAAGTTCCAGAATATTCTATTCGGAAAATAGCAAAGATGTCGAAAAACCGACTTCACCATTTGATAGCCTACCAAAGAAGGGACTAGACAGCGGAACTCAGCAAAAGTTCTAGAAAGTTCTATTCGGGATTTAGCAAAGATATCGAGAAACTAATTTCACTATCGAACTGGTCTTCGAATAAAAGCATAAATAACAAAAATTTAGCAATGTTCTAAAATGTTCTATCCGAGAACTAGCAAAGATATCGGGAAACTAACTTCACTATCGAACTGGTCTTCGAATAAAAGCATAAATAACAAAAATTTAGCAATGTTCTAGAATGTTCTATCCGAGAACTAGCAAAGATATCGGGAAATTAACTTCACTATCGAACTGGTCTTCGAATAAAAGCATAAATAACAAAAATTTAGCAATGTTCTAGAATGTTCTATTCGAGAACTAGCAAAGATATCGGGAAACTGACTTCAACATCGAATTGGTCATCAAATGAAAGCTTAAATAAGAAAATTTGAACAATATTCTAGAATGTTCTATTCGAGAACTAGTAAAAATATTGGAAAACTGATTTCACCATCGGATTTGTCGTCGAATGAAAGCCTAAATAATAAAAATTGAACAATATTCTAGAATGTTCTATTCGAGAATTAGCAAAAATATCAAAAAAACCAATTTTATCACTCATCTAGTTATTAAATAAAAGATCAAATAGCGGAATTTAACAAAAGTTAAGGTACTTTATTTAAGGAAAATGTAAATATTATACTTTTTTGCAATTGTATACGTTGGCGTAAATTTATAACTAAAACTTTTGTATAGCACCACTATTTGACCTTTTTCGCCAAAGAGCAATTTACTGATGAAGTCGCTTTCTCAATATTTTTGTTAGTTTCCGAATAGAATATTCGAGAACATTTCTCAAATTCCGTTATTTAGCATTTTCTTTGATGACCTATCCGATGGTAAAGTTTATTTCTTGATATCTATTCTAGGTTTTGAATAGAATGATCTAGAACTTTTGCCAAATTCCGCTATTCAACTATTTCTTTAATGGCAAATCCCATAGTAAAGTTAGTTTTCCGACATCTTTCCTAGTTTCCGAATAGAATATTCTAAAACTATTATTGAATTCCACTCTTTGGTCTATTTTTCAATAGTTAACCAATAGTGAAGTCGGTTTTTTAATATTTTGACTGATTTCTAAGAAGAGTATTCTAAAATTGTTGTCAAATTTTGCAGCTTATGCATTTTTCTAATATACTTGTACAATGTACAACAGTTGTGTATATATATGTATTTAGTTGAAGACGTGTGTTCTTGTAAACATGCATTTAAGTAAGTGTATATGCGTGTGTATATAAATAATGAAATGCGTATGTGTTCGCATATTATGTTTCTGTACCCCCTTAAAAAAATTTTACTGACGGCCCTGGTAATCCGATATAACGTACTTCCCCTTATTTTGTACCGGCCAGTACGTTATATTGGAGTTCCTATGTAGTATAAAATTAGATTTCAGTCGTTCTAAGTTCAATAACCTTTTAAAAAATATACATACGTATCAATCAAATGATACATACTGCTCTGATATCATAAATAGGATAGATGATTTTAACGACACCTTCAAAGTGCATAATAACATTCTTTTTCACAAAAATATATGTCCACCATTTAATTGGCAAGTAGTTATACCCGAAGCAATTTTACATGATGTCATAAATTTTTACCATAAATCATCGGGTCATTTTGGAACTAAAAAATGTACCTACCTAATTAATCAATACTTTTATCTACCAAATATGTACAGTAAAGTTAAGGCATTCGTTGAAAGGTGTGTTATTTGTCAGAAGTGCAAAGTTCCGAATCAATATTCGGAGGGCCCTTTACAGAACGTGATCTCAAATAAGGCATTAAGTCATGTATTTGCTGATTTGTATGGTCCTCTTCCTCGCGGTAAATTTGGGTTTAATATGATTTTAGCTCTTAAAGATAATTTTACGAAGTATCTTAAATTATACCCCCTTAAGGGAGCTTCTTCTAAACAATGCGTAAAAAGGGTACTTAGAAACTTTATACCGGAAGTTGGGAGGATGGAAACTTTAATTACGGACCATGGAACTCAATTTACATCAAATGCCTGGCAACAACCCTTAAAAGATGCTGGTATTCGTGTTTCCACGGTTAGTGTATATAATCCTCGAGCAAATACTGAAGAACGTGTTAACCGCGAAATTAACAGGCTTTTCCGTACCTACTGTCATAAAAAACATTCTTCATGGCCCGAATATTTGTCTTTCGTCGAGAATTGCCTTAATAATACACCTCACGAGAGTACCGGTTTTACACCTTACGAACTCATGTTCAACAAAAAACCTGATTCTTTGGTTGATAAAACAATTCAATTCCCAGTATCTGATGATTTATCCCTGGAGGAGAAAATTAATTTAGCTCGTGAACGTACTCTTAAAATGGCTAATATTAGAAAATTACGCCATGATAAACACTCTACTAAAACATATTCAGTAGGTGATCTGGTGTTACTAAAAACCCATCCTCGATCATCGGCTAAGTTAAAAAAGGTTAAGAAATTTTCCTTTCTTTATGAAGGACCATTCGTTGTCGCTTCTGTGAAGGCTTCGAATGCTTACGCTTTAATTTATCCAAATTCTGGTTTACCTAAAGGAATTTTCAATGCAATACATTTGAAGAAATTTAACAATTAATTTTAAAGTTGTCCTAGTACAAATTTTTAATATTCATCATTTAGCATTTAAATGATTGCAACCATTTTGACTTTACAATAAAAAAAAAAACTGGCTTTATCACACAAATTTTTTGATATATTTTTAAATGTTTTTTCTTTTCGGCTTAAAATATTGTTTTTATTACAAATAATTTAATTAAAAAAGAAAGAAAGGAAAAAACAACTTCTATTCAGTTAAAATATTGTATATATGCGTGTTTTCTGTATGTATACATATATGCTTGTTCAAAATATTTCAATGTTTCACACAGCCTTGATAGAGAACGGAGAACGCGTGTATGTACCTGTGTTACATCTACTTCGGTCAAAAAAACAAAATATTATATATTTTTTTTTTATTTAAGTACAGTATGTGCCAGTGTATACGGCTTAATTACATTTTTCACTTATAACTGTAATAACTTATAATTACTCTAGCCTTTGGTAAATTACCTTTATAATGTTATTTGCGTTAGTTTTCATTTATAACGATAATGGCTCATTATTACTTTAGCCTTTTGAAATCGTTTCAAATTACTTTTGAAAAAAAGGAAGACTAACATATTGGTTCTAGCATACCAACGATCTTTTCTGAATTTTGAACGTTTGTTTCATTGTGAGTTCGGTACTGCCTCTTTAGATGGCGGCACTATGGAGCTTTGACCGAAGTCGTGGTATTAAAATTTGAAACTTTTATGGATTTATGATTATCTGGATTCTGGGTGGAACACACTTTAATCCTTTTGTTCGAACCATGTCGACGGACCCGTCAGGCCGGCGACGTGTGTGCCACCTGATTTTAAAAAACTTTGAAAATTTTGGGGGGTTTATAATATATAGTAGTTTCAGTTTTCAATCTTTGCGGATCTGTCGTTATTTTAGCCGCCCGGCAAGATCCAACCGGCTAAATTTCATTGGGATAATTTTTTGGGGTTTTTAACGGTTCATGTAACCAACGTGCGTCGTGAAAGCTAAAAAGTATCACTTCGTACAAAATTTTTGTTTTATCCCTTTTGTAGAGTCATTTTTTCTATCTTAGTAAATAAGTTTTTTTTTATTTTTTCATTTTGACTATTTTTGTTTTGTCCTGAAAAACTTGTAGGTAATGGGACATCAGTTACCCTATTGAATTAATATTTCCGTTAATTAACGAGCCTTTTAACTTTTTTTTTATTATTTCTTTCGTTTCGAATTAAAAGAACGTAAACTTTGGAACATGCTGTATTTTCCTTTCTTGTTTGAGTTTTTTCTTTCATATATATTGAATAATTTTTATTTTTCGTACCTTTAAAATTTTATCATACCAATTTCTTTCTATCGTATTCGTGAATTTTTTAATTCCTGAAAAAAGAGGTATTGTTTCATATACTTATTAAAGAAATATTTTTAATTTCTTTCCAATGTATCAACTAATTTTCTAAATCATATTTAAAATGGAAAGAAAATGGTACAATTTTTGTTGTATGTATCAATAATTTTGAATTTTTTCTAAAACATATTTTTTCTTTACCATTCTGCAAATATTTTTTTTTTTATTATTTTAAACGCATTATGTATTTTTAAAACTTGACATTTTTACGATCATAAAAATAAAGTTAAACAGAAAAATAATTTAATTGGCCTGAGAAAGCTTATTTCATTGTGGTTTGTTGGTTTTAAAAAAAAAAAATTTTTTTTAAATGTCAGATTCTCAGGCCTTACAAGTTTCATATAGTTATCTGACACGTGTATGGCAAACATTGAATATATCACGTTGTTTGACAGTGTATTTTTTAACCATTGGTATATAGCTAATGTTATAATATATTTTCTCATATAGATCTTGTGTATTATATACCTATGTTTTGTATTTTAAGCAAAACTTTGTAATATTTGTTATTTGTTTTAGAATCAAACTATGGTAAACTACCCATTTTTTCTCAGAAATTCTTTTAAATAACTAAATATTTTCATCGTTGTAATATTATGAAATTTGTTTAATTTTATATGAAAATATAAAAATATTAAATGTTTGATTCTGAATGAATAATGTTTATGCGCTATGTATTTCTACTATTCTTTTTCAAATTTTTTTTTATCATCGATTTGATGCTAATTCCTATTTAAATTGTAGTTGTTTTTTCACAACTAACACTAATATTTATGCATTTAGTATGCAATTATTTTTTCTTGTGAAAAAATTTTTTTTTTTTGTTTGACATTAAGAAGAATTTAAAATAACACAATAATTTTCATTCTGATTTATTTTTAAGAGAAAATTTTGTTTTACAATAGGGTAAAAGACCCCATTGTCGATCGGGGTTATAAGTCCGATCAGTTTTGACATTTATATTTTAATGAAGTTATTTCTGAAAGAAACCTTTGAAAAAAAAAATTATTGTTAATACAATGATTATTTTTCAATTTAAATTCACATCACATTTAATGTCTCCTCACTTAATTTAAGAAATACATATATATATATAACAATTTTTGTTGAATTCATGAATTTTTAATATGGTGGATGATCATTTTTCAAAACACATGGGTTATAAATTGTAACATTTTTCACCGAATTTTTAAAGTTATTAGCATAATAAAAGTATACAAATAATTGTTATTAGTCCACTTAAGAGATTAGGATAGCTGAATTAAATTTTATATGTGTTAAATATTATTTGTATGACTGATTCTTGTTGGGATCCAAGTTTTCGAGTTGGGTATTTTGAGAATCACACAGATATTCCATATCTATTTTATAAACATTTTTGACGTCATCTATCGTCAATTTAACTGTTTAAAAATTCACAATGGCGTATAGATAAGTTAGGATCATGTCACAATGTACACAATGTTTTTTAAAGCAAAATTATAGATGGCGAAAGAAAATACAGTATTTTAGTGGTTTATTTTATCGAATATTTAAACCCTTCTGTCATTGCTGCTATGTTTCACAAGGTGTCATTCTGTGATACTCTATGACACAGACTGACCTCTTGTAGTGGATAGAGTGTCAAAGTGACTGAAAGAGAATGGTTCAAATATTCGATAGTATAATATTTACTACTGTACTGATGTACATTAGTAATCGGACTAACCGGTGATTTTTGATAGGGGTAAGTGTATTGATCTTTCAATGGAGGTTAATATTTTCTGTATGCTTTTTAATAGACGTCAACAAATTATAAAACAAAATCATTAATAAATCAAAATTTTTGGGTTATATTTTCTTAAAAACATATCTATTGGATTAAAAAAACTTGGTTTCATACTTATTAAGAAAAAAAAAATGGGTGTTTTGTTTATTTTTTAATTTTTTTAAGCTAATTTAATGATACAGCTAAAAATAGTGATCGGTCATCGGGTCTCTTACCCTATATTATAATTAAACTTTGCGATTAATGGATTATAAATAAAAAAAAAAAATTTTTTTTTTCTTTTTCGTCTGAATTTAAACAACAAAGTAATTTCATTTAACTATATGTCTTATGTAAATTTTGTAATTTTTGTAATCACGTTTTCGCTGGTCGTTATAACATTTTCCACTTTCTGTAGGATTTTTTCTAGGTTGCTTTTGTCCAGTTCGCATGTATAATTGCTACGCAGTTCTAAATGCGAACTGAGGCGGGGGTATGTAATGGTGGTAGGTGTCAGCCGAGAACTTTAGGCAATCAAATTTACACTAATATAGTGTTGATTGCCTCTATGAGATTGATTAAGTTTTGGGAACTTATCATGAGCTCAAACCCCAGGTAACGTGGTTGATGTCGCCAACTAGCGGCCGTAACGTGAACTATTTGAGGCCGCCATGATTATTCCGATATTGATTTCTTACAGCAAGGGTTGATTTTGTGATTACCCGAACTGAGTGAATTTTAATAGAGAACTGTTACAATAGCGACCAACGAACAACGGTGAAGGTGTGCTATGATGTTGCTTCGCGCATCAAGCACTCACTCACAATGTGACCTTAGATAGGTGCAAACGTAATTTTGTTGTGAGTCATAATAAAGATCTAAAACAATATTTTAATTAAATTTGTAAAATATTTTTATAATCATTTAAAAAATATAAAATACTTAAAATATAAAATAAATATAAAATATTAAAATAAAACTTTTTTATTATTTCAAATACCATAATTAAACATCTATCGAATAATACAATTTTATTTCGTAATCAATAAATTGTTTCGACGCTAAACACACAACGGAGAGTAATTCTTCGACAGAACCCGACTTTGGAACTTTTATTAATCTGGCATCCAATTTAGCGCTATTTCTGCGTGGGACAACAAGTAACAGCATTTGGGCGCAAATTTTAAGTAATTTTAAATATAATCTAAACCGCCTCTACTGTTACATCCGGCTTTTTCGCAAATCCGGCCTGCCGGCCGCCCGTTTAAACCGGATTATCGAGGTCTTACTATATATATATATATATATATATATATATATATATATATATATATATATATATATACATATACATTTATATATATACATATATACATATTATTTATATATATACATATATATATATATATATATATATATATATATATATATATATACATATATATATATATATATATATTATACATTTTCGGATATTCAAAATATGCATATGAAATGAAATATTCATTAGATATTAGAAACGTAATTCATAATTATATTAAATTACAATCTTCAATATAATATATATATATATATATATATATATATATATATATATATATATATATATATATATACATATATATATATATATATATATATATATATATATATATATATATATATATATATATATATATATATATATATATACTCGTAGGTATTATCAAATAACATTGCGGATTATATCTGTTTATCTATCTGTAACTGATTTCCTCACTAAATATTAGATTTTGTTCGAGCTTTAACCACTGTATCAAACGAGGATACAGTGCTTGTAAAAAAAGGAACCGCCAGTGAAGTATTTCAACGTGTACTTCGTAATATGTTAGAAATACGTATACATATATAGAAGCAATATATAGTACAATAAAACTTGTCGGATTTACATAAGGGCATTTGGGCTTCCACAAAATCTCTCAAAAAAGGAGTAGAATAGAAAGAATAAGCGTTTTACCGTTTCTTCTGTTCACCAAGCCAAATATTGGGAAAAGTTTGACAAATTTAGAAAATTCCTTATTATTTTACGGAGGCACCATATGAGAAATGCCTCGGACTCTCCACAGGGGTAAATCCGGCCCTACCAAAGAATTTAGTTCAATCAGAAATTGATATGAATACAATAAAATGATATTTTGCGGTAGAGAACCAATAGCCCTCTTCGTAAAAGAATTTTTTTTTTAACCTTACAAACGTCCATTTTTAACAAAATGGTACGATTAAATTTAATTACAAAATACTAAAATATAATATTTACAGTACTTACAGTAAATATAACGTAAACAAAAAGAAAATTAACAACAAATTTACAAAATAATGAAATAATAGAAGTACAAAAAATAACTGCATATTAAAAACGCAAAATATTGCGTGCAAATTTGACCTTTAAATGAAGCTAGGCAAACGAAATAAAAACGCGACATTTAAATTAAATTTTTAATAATTTGTATGGATTAAAATTATTTTATTCAATTCTTAACATGCATTTTTTTAAATAAAAATTATGAAAATAAAAATTATTAATTATTCTGTTAAGTAAAAAATAGAAAAACTTACATAACCAATAATTTTTAAACATGTGGTCCATGTGGTCACGTGTACATACCGTATTTGTTTTTTTTAAAAGCGCAAGCGCGCATAATTTGTTTAAGTTAATTTCCGAATAGATAGCGCTAAAATTACATTAAGGCCCGATTTACATTAACGCTCTGCTCTCAGTACGATATCACTCCGCTCTCGATTCGATATAAATATACAATCTTGTTGTGTTCACAGTACAGTGCTGATATCATGCTGGTACCTATTCGTTTTCTATTCACGTTATAATGCCACTCTGGGTGCGCTACCAGTTCGGTCTCAGTTCGATACAAATATCTTTTCATAACAGCAGAATGCAAGCGGAGTGGAGTGGAATCAAAAAAGTGTTTACACTATAGGTACAAACCATAACAAGTCTGATATCGCTCCGATAAAATATTACCTGAGTGGTATTGATATTGGAGTGGTATTGGAGCGAGAGCGAACCGAGACTGATACTGGACCAATATCAGAGCGATGATGTGAATACACTCATTGTTTATTGTGTAAGAATATTTTATCGAATCGGGAGCGTAGCGATATCGTACCGAGAGCGGAGCGTTAATGTAATTCGGGCCCTAGCGTTGCGGGATTTAGTTGCCAAGGGGAAAAGGACGAAATTTAATACGCATACGTACGTACTAATTTTAGTGAACTCCCCATGGTGTTTTCCATGGGGAGTCACTTAAATTAGAACGTACGTATGTCCGCTTTCGTCCTTTTCCCCTTGGCAGCTGGACCCCAAAACGTCAAAGATCTCTAAGATTTAATTTTAGCGCTATCTATTCGAAATTAATTTAAACAAAATATGTGCCCTTGCGTTTTTTTAACTGAAACAAATACACGTGGCCACATGTTTAAAATTTTTTGGTTATGTACGTGTAGGTTATGCGTGCAGTATAAATTGGTATAAATAATGAAAATAAAGCCTGAAAATAAATTTTTCCGATTTTTTACCTAACAGAAATTAAATAAGTGTTAAAAAAGGGTTCATAATATATTTTTAAAAGAAATTCTTCACTTTCTTTACTTAAGTATTAATCGTCAAAATACGTAGGTAAGTAAGTTATGATGAATTTTCTTATTTTTATTTTCATTTAAATAAATAATTAATAATTTTTATTTTTATAATTTTTATTTAAAATAATGCATGTTAAGAACTGTATAATAATTTAATCCATATAAATTATTAAAAATTTAAATGTCGCAGTTTTCATGTTTGTTTGCCTAGCTGTTCGTTTTGATCTGGCAGAGGTCAAAACTTGACGCCATTTTTTGCGTTGTATTTTTTCATTATTTTGTGAATTTGTTGTTAATCGTGTCTTTTTGTTTAAGTTATATTTACTGTAAGTACTATAAATATTATATTTTAGTATTTTGTAATTAAATTTAATCGTATCACTTTGTTAAAAGTGGATGTTTATAATATTAAAAAATTCTTTTATTGCTTCTTTACCGCAAAGTATTATTTTATTACAGTGTTTTTCAACCTGTGGGTCGCGACTCCCTGGAGAAATAAAATTGAAGTAGCCAAGTTTAGAATTAAGGTAAAGTGGGATAAATGCACCCCCATTTTTGGATAGTTAATTTCAGACCATTATTGTCTTATTATCAACTACCTGGTCTTTAAACTTAAATAATCAAAAGAAAGAAATTCTAGAGAGCTTCGTGATAATGAACTGTAATTTATTTTTTGAAATGTGTACATGTAACGCACTTGCCCCATGGTTTGGGGAAACTGCGTTCTTTTGATATAATTCTGTATTCTTTGCTTAATTTATATTGAGGAACAAGTGCGTTGAATAAGCATACTTTTCTCTACGTAACTGTACAAAAAAATTTTAAATATCTTTTTATTTCAAGTGATAAATTACTTTTTAAGAGGTCATAAGAAACAAAACATAATTTGAACATATTATATTATAACTGAGAGGTATACTAATATCATCTAATGCAGTTTCCAAGGCCGCTGCTGAATACTGTGTGCTTCTTATGTAATTTCGTACCATTTCTAGCTAAAATAAATAATTATGGGCAAAAACAAGCAGAATTTACATCATATAATACAGTGGGGTAAGAGTGTGCATTAAGAGCGCACTTACCCCAATCTAAAAGACGCACTTGCCCCGTAGGAAAAAATGTTGTGGTAAGTGCGCTCCCTTTAGTGTTTCTAAAATAACAGAATAAAAGAAAAAATCTCAATTAATTAAAATTTACCTTAATAACAACTAAAAATGTTAAATAAAAAATATAAAAATATTATAATAGACTCTATTAAAAATTTATTGAAAATGTACTCAGCAACTCGTCATTAAACCGTAAAACACATTGTTGAAAAACATAGCCGTTATTACTCTATATAATTGACAGAAGTGCCAAATTAAGGTTGACCTGTTTCTCTTGAGTGTTAGCGGGTATTTTAAAATTGGTTTTAAATCACTTTATAGTTAGTTGAAAATTTTATTTGACACGAAGGCACTTGCCCCGGGTACGCACTTACACTACTTTACCCTAATATAAAAATAATGACTCATATTAATTTCAATAAATCTTAGAAGATTGTAAAGCAACTACGGTGGTATTAAAAAAAATCAAACGTTAGAATGTTTGTTCTGAATCCTTTTAAACTATTAACGTTTAATAATATTGTTAAAAATACAATTAGGTAATAAGTCAATTTGTTGTACAAATTTTGTTCCAACGGCAGGCAATATTATAGGAATTTTTAGAACTAACGACAAAAAACTTGCAGGTTATTGTTATTTCTAAAAATTCCTAGGTCAATTTGTGTTAAACTCTCAATGAACTTGCATAAACTTTTACAAAAAGTAGTTTATTGTGGTTGTAGCACTAGCACATTCTAAAATTCTAAAGACTAAAGGACTGGTTACACAGTGCGAGTTACTGACCTGACAGTGGACAGTTACTGTAGCGGTATACTCGCATGACAGTAACTCGACTCGCCTAGCTCGGTCACACAAGTGCGAGCTGCTAGCGTGAAAGTAGACAGGTACTGTGCCTATATACTTGCATGTTTTTAGTAGCTAGATCTCGTGCAATGTTGTTGCAAAATACACGACTGACGACAGTTCATACCGTGTTAAAATCGGTTACAAAAATACTTTGCGCTGAAATACTTCGAGCTGAAAGTGCTGTGCAAAAAAAGAAAAAAAATAGAAAATGTTGGATCAGGAATTGGATGCAAAAGAAAGGGACAACGAATACAATATTTAAAGAACTATACAATTAAGATCCCCGAAAATATAAAGCAATAATGAGAGTGACACCTACACAAGTGGAAATACTCTTAAATTTAATTGCTCCAAAAATTCAACGCGAAAATACACACATGAGAGATGCTATACCTGCAAGAGTGAAGTTGGAAATAACCCTGGTATACCTTTCTTCTGGAATATCGTATAGATTGTTGTCAGTATTTTTCAGAATTTCAAAAGCATCCGTAATTAAAGTAATACCAGAAGTGTGTGATGCGATAAAGGAAAGCCTAAAAGATTTTATCAAAGTAAGTATGGTCTATTTCAGTTAAATTTAACCATGCTTCGTAACTTTGAATTTAAATAATTTCCGTTTTCTTGGCTTTATCTCTTTTATTATTGCATTTAGGTAAATTTTATATTTGCAGTTTATTTTTAGAAAAGAATAGAAGATCGATTTGTTTCAAATATAAGAATTATTTAATTTTTTAACGAAAACTCATGATCAATTTTATCTGAAAAGAGGTAAAGTTTTTATTATTTATAATCAAATTCATAACTGATTTTTTAACGCTTTTTTACATGTAAAAAAAGTGAATCTTAAGCGACCCCTACACGATCAATAGTATTGCACAAAATTTGAGATTGTAAAATATTATTGATCGTCTGTCGGTTATATTGAAGGGTTGCACAATATATTGTGCTGCTGAAAAACAGTTTGAAATATATTGTGCAATGAATTAATATTGTAACGTCTGTAGGCTCTGTAGATATTATTGCGCAATACCACTTTATTTGTTTAATGTCACATTTGGTGGCTATTATTTGAAGCAGTTTGATTTATTAATTTGTAAGAATAATTATTTACTGCTTCTAAATTATTTTATTATTTACTAATAAAATATTAAATAATTATTTACTAATAATTAAACAACAATTGAATTAACATACAATTCCTACACTCAATTTATTGTACAAATTTGTTTTACAAAATATTGAACTGTCTGAAGGGAAGTTCAATAAATTGCACAAGTTGATTGCACAATATTATTGAACGTGTAGGGGCCGGTTATAATACTACATAGCTTAGTTTATTATGTTAGAGAATGTCATTGCTGCAGCAAGTACATCACTTGTGAGTATCGATTGCGAAGATTGTTCCAATTGTGTAGAGTTTGCAGACACTGAAAGTTCAGCAGGCTGATAATAAGTATACATTGTTGGTGTAGGGATTGGTGGTGATCTTGGTAGGAACTCCACAGTCGGCTGTGGCGATGGAGTAGATTCGGAACTGTAATTAGAAGGCGTGTACACAATTCCAGCACAGAGGGCTTTCTTACGGTATTTAGAGAGTATTGCCCGTATGTCATCCGTCGTATCAATTCTGTCAATTGGCGGTAACTGTCTGAGCTGCAATGCTACATGTCTTCCAATCACACCACATTCATCTTCTAATTCTTTTGGATTCGGGGCAGTCAAACTGTTATTTAATTCCTTCAGTTCATTCACAGCTGCTTGAATTTCAGACCGTTCTTGACAATTTCAACTTTGATCTTGGTCTTTTTGGTGGCTTTATTGGTTGTATTTCAATGTTGTTGTTACTATGGCTACAAATATCAAGACCCTCATTGTTAGTTTCTGAAAATTCATCAGACAATTCGTTCCCTGGCGTTGATGCATGATGTGGTTCCTGAAATTAATAAAACTATTTTATTTTGAAACTTAATAATACTACTTTAAATCAAATCACAATTAACAATACTGTTTTATTTTTTAGATACCAAATATGGAGAAATGGCAAGATATACAAGTCGGATTCCATTCGAGGTGGAATTTCCCAAGTTGCTGTGGAGCTATTGATGGGAAACACATAACAATTCAAGCACCACCAAACTGTGGTAGTGAATACTATAACTACAAAGGAACAAATAGTATAGTGCTTATGGCCGTCGTGGATCACGATTATTGTTTTAGATATGTAGATATAGGCTCATATGGTCGTAATGCAGATGGTGGGGTATTCCAAAACTGCTCTTTGTATCCTTATCTAGAAAATAACTTACTGTTGCCTGAAAATGGTGTTCTGGTTGGAGATGATGCCTTCCCTTTAAAGCCGTATTTACTAAAGCCCTACAAACACATACCAACTATAAGAGAAAAGATTTATAATTATAGACTGAGCAGAGCAAGAAGAATTGTTGAGAATGGGTTTGGCATTCTAGCATCTCGTTTTCGTGTTTTGGGAAAACCAATTCAGGTTAAAGAGGAGACTGCGATAAAGATGGTCTCATGTGCATGTACGTTACACAACTGGTTACGTATTACTGCACCAAAAACCTATACACCACCAGGAACGACAGATTATGAAGACATCATGAATTTTCAAATCAATTTAGGGCAGTGGAGATTAGAAATTGATGAATTACAAAGTATCCACCGCTCGCGAATCAATAATAGATCAAAGCAATAGCAGAGAAAATACGAGATAAATACAAGAATTACTTTAATGGCGAGGGAGCAGTTACTTGGCAAAATAATATGACTCTGTAATCATAAATAAAATAGTTTATACATAATAATAAAAAAAATACTTACCAGATTACTTGTTGTTTCTTTTTCTTTTAGATTTGTTATTTTCATAATATAGTCCATGGTATCGAACCATTTGATGGATGGTTTATAGATTTCGTCAGTGCCACATCCACTTTTTTTACTTTTTTCAATTTTTAATAACTCCTGATTATACGTAGAACGTAAATTTTTTATCTTTTTCGTTACTTCGTTTGTGTCTTTTAAACTCAATTCCATACGATTATATTCAAGTGAACCTTTACGCAAATCTCTATTTTTATAATTGGGATCTAAACAATTCCATAAATTAGTTTGATCCTTATATAACTCCACAAACTTTATATTTCGTTCAGAACTTCATCTATCCGCCATTTTTTTAACCGCTATTCAAAAAACTTACAGCAACGAATAATACACACAGTGTGGTTTCGAGGTTGCGAGCTGCTGTCATGCTACTGTCCTTTCGCAATATCTCATGCTAGTTGACATCCGAGTCGCATGCGAGCTGCTGCTGTGGCATGGTGGGGGAAGGCGAGTGGCGAGTAAAAACAAGAAATGTTGTAGTAACTGGCATGCGAGTTACTGTCTGACTCGCACATGACAGTAACTCGTATGATGTGGTCACACGGTGCGAGTAGCCGCACTCCAGTAACTGACCAGTACGGAAGACCGGTAGGGACACATTCGTATTGTATGTGACAGTACTTTATTTCTGATGATTCCGCCATACACAGTGTGTCAGCACATGCTTATTTTCAATGTTTCTGATATAGTATGTCGGAAACGCCAAAATTTTAAAACGATTGTACCGCCACTTTTATTAGTTTATTTTATATCGTATACAGTATACGATGTATACCGAACGTTAATACTTGACCCTTCTCTCTAAGACATGGAAAGTGAGACAGGAATATACAAATATCTCAAAAGCAAGCCAAGTGCGCTTCAAAACAAGTGTAATGTTAATAGATTTGAACGTTACTTTATAGCATTCCATATTTGTAAATAATAAAAACAAATACTTTACTTTGCAAAATACCACTTTTATTTGGGAAGTAATTAATTGAGCAGTCTTTTATACATTTGGTCAGTTACCTTGGTCAGTTAAAAATTTAAACGGTCAGTATTATATTTTTTTAGCAGTATTAAATCAACTTGAGCAGTAAAGCGTGGTCAGTAATAAAAATGAATTTGGTCATTTATTTTTTCCTACAATGGCCAGTAAAATAAATAAGTGCTCAGTAAAATAACTAAACGGTCAGTAAAATAAATAAATGGTCAGTAAAATAACAAATGGTCAGTAAAATATCTAAACGGGCAGTTAAATAAATAATTTGCCAGTTCCCAGAATACAATAAAAGTCCAACGTTATTTTGGCTGAAAATAGTGTGAAATTTGGGCCAAAAATGATGAATATTTTGCGATAGCGCAGCGCGAAAATTAATGTTTTGTTATTTTGTTTTATGAAAAATGCAATTAGGAGGTTAGCAAAATAAGATTAGTCTAGGTATACTTATCCTAAAGGACCTAAAGGAATTATATTTTCAATGAAATATATTTCATTTATATTATAATATATTCAATGAAATTTTATAATTGCATTTCAATAATTAAAATTCGACTTCTTTTATCGTTATAGAATTTTATAAATCTAAGTTAACAAAATATGGTTGAAAAGAAATTCATATACAGAGTGTTTCCAACAACCAACGGCATAGGAAAACTTGTCATAATCAAAGAGAACTATACGACGAAATAATGTTCAAAAATAATTTAAAACCAGTAACAGTAAATTTATTGAAATAATTGTAAATGAATCTTAGTCTAATATTGAAATATTTATTAATAAATAATACTACTTGGGGAGCGTCCATAAGCTACCATTTTGATTAATTTTTGAACCCCTCCCCCTTCCATGTACACTACAGGTAACTTTTGCCCTTACACCCCCCCCCCCCCCACCCCAATAGTGGAGCGCAGGTTTTTTTCTTACCAATTCCAAAATACATTCAATTAAAATTATAACCTTTTTTTTATAAAATATGAAAATTAAGGCACTTTTTGGCAGCTTATTCAAATTTCCTTAAAAACCACGTCCCCTGACAGTAAGAATTTGAATGTAAAGATAGTGTGACCAAATGGTTAAATAATTCGCTTGAGGAAGTATTGTTTAATTCAAAATATTCAAAATATTATGCACCTCATAAGTAATTTAAGATTATTCATGAATTTTCACATTCAAATACATGTTTGTTTAACTTTTCCAAATAAAACTATACGTAACTCGATTTTGACTCTCCCCTTTCCACATGTAATCCAGCGTAGCTTTCAATAAAGTCATTTTTTTTATTTTGATTTAAATTAAGGTTTCTTTCCAGTTAAAAATGTATTTCGATTTTAAATAAATCATTTTCGTAGTGCATACTTTCTTTACTTCACCCAAAATCTAGAAGAAAACGAACATGTTAAATTATTATTTTTTAGGTAAATTACTTGGATACAACTCTTTATGTTTGTAAAAGTTTATATTTTTTTTTCTAAATATCTATTGTTAGCTTCAATTTTAATAATAAAAATTATTTAAATATGTTTTACTGCTTTAGTATTTGTAAAATCACCTATTTCAAGATTTTTAACTGACCAATTTCGATTTAATAACTGCTCACAAGTTACTGACCAATTATTAATTTTACTGACCAACTGAATTATTAACAAGCCAAGTATATATTAAACTGCTCATTTCAAAATATTCTACTGTCTGTTTCCAATTTTTAACTGCTCACATTTTACCGCCAAATCTGTTATTAAATTTACCGTTTATATTTTCTTACTGGCCAAAACTGTAATTTTCTACTGACCATTTAAATCATAGCCCTTTTATTTTTGAAACTGTGACAATATTGTTTCAAAAATAAAAGTGGTATTTTGCAAAGTAAAGTATTTGTTTATTATTTACAAGTGTAATGTGATTAAAAATAAGAGCAAGCGACTTTGGCTTACGCTGACACGAATTGGCCCATATATCTTCTAAAGGTGATTCCACAATATTACGACGTTTCAAGTTCAATCCTTAAAAAGACGTTTAAGATGACGTAATGATAATATAATATTATGACGATTAGCTAGAACATCCACAATTTCTCCATAACCATATCCCTCTTTATGGTATTTTAAAAGTAAATTATTTTGTAAATCACTCATTTTTTATGAATGTTAAGTAGAAAGTGTATTTATCAATGTATATAATAACTACTTTATTCAATATAGATAGGTAGATATTCAATAATAATGATGAGAAGATTATAAAATATGTAAATATAAATTATCCAGTTTTGGAGCACCTTATTTTCAGTATTTCTGACATAGTATGTCAGAAATATTTCTCAATATTTCTGACATTCTATGTCAGAAATATTGAGAATAAGTATGTACTGACACACTGTGTATGGCGGAATCATCAGAAATAAAGTGCTATCACACACAGTACGAATGTGTCCCTACCGGTCTTCCATAGACCAGGCTAACTCGGCTGCTAACTCGCACTGTGTAACCTGGCTATAAGGAATGATTTTTGGAAGCTATTTTTAAATATATAACACACAAAATGATTTTGGCTAATTATATATAATCATATCTAATCGATCTATGCATAATTATATATGGAAAAATGGCCAGTTCTAATCATGCATGCCCATGAATGATGAAGCATGAGGTTATTACATATTCAGATAAAATTATGCATGAACCGATTATGCATGGACATACGTGAACCATTTTTATTTTTGTAAATGTTGACTCTTACGGGATTCAATCACTGTTCATACTGAAGGCGAAGAATTTGACGTCATCTTTTAAATCATCAAAGCCGTTAACCATTAGACCACCCTATCTTTGTTTATACTTGTCATTATATGCTATGTATATTAATATATTTGATAAAAATAGTAAACATAAATTGTTGTTAGAATTTTCATAACCTTTTTATTTTTAAATTAATACCTAATAAAAAATTACTGTTAATATTAACAAATAAAATTTATTTTAACAATGAAAGTATTAATGGGAGGTGTACTGAAAATTTTAGATGTAACTCAGTGCCGTAACTAGGCTAGGGCAGCCGGGGCATTGCCACTGGTCCCCCAGCCAAAGAGAATACAAGAAATTCGAAATTTGTAAATTTCTTGGCAAATTTTAAGGGCGGTCTTTCTGTAAAATTAGGGTAGCAAACAAGGAAACGATTGAGAAGCAAAAAAAAGGTCGCTGCTTTTTGTTTCGGCGAAATTATTTGTTTTTATTCGGGGCGGCGTAGGGGCCCCGAATATACTTTCTGCCCCGGGGCCTCTGAAGACCTAGTTACGGCCCTGATGTAACCATTATTATTAGACTTGAAAAGTAAAGTAAGAATTTTTCATCATAATATTTTTATCACCTAGATATTAGGAATTATAAATTATTATATATCAGGAATTATAAGGAATTATTACAAACAGGAATTGATATCCAAAAAAAGGCGAAATATAAGTATTAATTTGAAATTGACATCAGGGAAAGCTTACATTTTCTCGTCTCTCACAATCTAGGTAAGGATTTGTGGGTTCAAAGGTTTACACATGGAAAAAAGAAGGTTGTATTAAAAATTTCCAATGTAGATAAATATAAGCGAAATATTTAAAAATTACATGTAAGTAAGAGTGATAAAACATACGTAGGTAAAAATAAAATAAAAAAGCAGGAAAAAGTTTTTTTTATGATTGAGTGTACAGTTGATCCTTTTTCTTATACGGTGAATAGGGACCGCATAAAAAAAATCGCAAAAAAAGAATACATTCAAAAATATCATAAATAGCTATAAAAAATATAGTTCGATCGAATTGATCCAGATTGTAAAAAAAACTTTTGTTATGCGATGGATCGGGACCGCATAAAAAAAGTTTAATCGAAAAAACAACTCAAAACGCTCAAAACTTAGAAATTTCCTTAGAAGTTGCTTCTATAAACAAGATAACCCAGTGAACATTTTTCTGTAAATTTTATGTCACAGTGACAGAACTGGAAGTCACGTTTTACATAAAACATGAGTCACATATGACTCACATGTAAGTTACAATTTCCCACTTATAAACGTAACAATGTGACGTAACATTGTTATGTTCTTGTTACGTTTCAGGAAAATATAACTTTGATGTTACCTTATCGATAAAAATACGCCTTACGCCTTCTTTTGCAAAAAGCAAATTCAGAATTCCCTTTTTTTGTTTCTTATTAACATTACATACACATATTGTTCATATACATACACCTAAATTATTAGTTTTTTTTTTTTTTTTTTTTTTTTTTTGTTAACTGTTGCGGCATTTGATCATTTATCCAAGCTGAAGCATCATTTAAATTATCGACGGTCTTAACCACTAGACCAAACTCACTTATTTATTCTCATCGTTATATATTAATATATACGACAAAATAGTAAATAAAGCCTTACAAGAATTTTCATAAGAGTTTCATTTTTAAATTAATAACAAAATTAACGTTGTTTTAACGACGTATTAACGTTTTTTTAATGAAATGTCACAATCATGACTCTTTTGTTATGTTTTTGTGACGTATCGATATTAATAAAACATTTCACTTGTCAAATGTTTTGTTACCATATTAATTTTAAATGTATCAATTCGCGAGGAATTATCAATTTAAAGAATCCTGCAGTTAATACGTCACAAAAACATAACATAAGAGTACTGTTGTGACGTTTTGTTCAAAGTAACATTGTTAGGTCATCGGGACATAACAAAAAGTCATGATTGTGACATTTCAATAAAGTAACGTTGATACGTCACAAAAACATAACATAAGAGTCAGTTCTGTGATGTTTTATCAAAGTAACATTGTTAGGTTACGAAGACATAACATAAAAGTCACACTGTGATGTTTTATCAAAGCAACCTTGATACATCATCTAAACGTCACATAGCAGTCACAAATGTGACATTTTATTACAGTCACAATGGCATGTGACTGTTACGTAACATACAGGTAACAATTAGGTATATAACATAAAACTCTAATTTTATATAATTGTTATGTCACCCATAAGTCAAAAAAGTTACGTAACTTGTTATTTCCTTGTTACATCACATTTACATTCTATGTTCACTGGGAAAGCATTAATTTACACGTAGAAACATTTTATTTCAATTTTATAATTATTATGAAAATTTTGAAAAATACATTTTTAAAAAAATTAAATGATGCTATAACTTATGTTTTTATGCAATGTATTGATAATTTATCAAAGCAAGTTATTATAGTAAATGCTTAAGTTTCTTACTGTCTCTTGATTTTGATTTATATTAGGCATTTTAATGGCCATTTTTTTTAAAAACCGCATAAAAAAATCGCACAAAAAAGGACCGCATAAAAAAAGGTTCAGCTGTACTTTTATTTTTTATTCGGAATTTTTAAGTATAAGCTTGCAATAATACAATAAATACCTATGATATTTTGCTATCGAATATATCTGCAATCCTTTAATGTTTTCTCAAAAGTATGTTGTAAAGAAAGATTTTTTTGTTTTATTTTAGATTAATCAAGTCATGATGAAACCTTAACTAGTAATATATAAGTTGAAGTTAACTTAAAAATTAAGCTCATATAATTATATACTATAGCCAAATTCGATCATACTAAATCATGTATGAACTTTCATTTGGTTGTTACAGAGATTTATATCTATTCATGGATGAATTAAAGACAGTTAAATATGATCAGATCTAATCATATATGCGTCTATATTAAGTTAGATATATTTATGGACAGGTATGAGTTGATATTAGCAAGATGACTTTATGTGTCACTAAGCATGGACTTATGTGTAATTAGACCTGAAAACAGACTGATTCATATGTTGATTCATATTAAGCGGGTTCTACACGATGCTACGAACGTTCCTTCCAACATTCGATCGAACGTTTGAGGCAATTAAGTTCGATAGTTGGTGCGACGAATGTATCTGCTACACGGTGAATCGAATGTTTGATCCAATACGAATGATGATGTGTTGGTACTCAGTGGACGACGCTGTTATCTGTCTTATGTGATCTCTAATGTTATACACTGATGTTGTCTCTCTTCACATGAACGAGTCGTGCAGCTGCTGAGCCGAACCAACCAACGCAACCAACATTGACCTTCAAACGTTCGAAGCACCCCTTTAACTCGGTGCAAAAATACCGACATCGAACGGAACACGACCAAATGCGAACGTTTGACGCTCGACATTGGACACTCGTAGGTTCGAACAACGGCTACACGATGCTATGAATCATCCAACGTGGAATGTTGGAAGGTGTTCGTAGCATCGTGTAGCAGCGGCTTTAGCAATGCATAATCAGATCTAGTCATGTATGGATTCCTATACAGTTTTACAATATTCGAGATCAAATCAGACATGAAGATGTACAAAGTAGCCATAATCATATATATGAATTCATAAATAATTATATATAAATATATATGATTAGCCAAAATCATTTTTCATCGGGTATAGTATATTATAAAGTAAAAATTATTGTTTAACATGCAATTAATGGGAAAATTCTCAGAAAAGACCGAAAATCAATACTTAGAATCACAAATTAGCTTAGAATAAATAAATATCTTTTTCTAACTTACTTCAAAAAACTTTAGGAACATTCAAAAAATAAGATCAATGAAAACTGACGGATAGTATTTTAGTATGTAATTTAATTTTAAAAACTGAGAAATGTATTAAAATTCATGTCAGTCATACTAAATATTAGATGAACGTCCATTTTTGCTTCCGAGACTACTAAAGTAGTGGAAACATTGTGATCATTTTTGAAAAATAAAAAAAT
The DNA here is from genome assembly GCA_035578155.1 of Brachynemurus nebulosus. NCBI lineage: Eukaryota > Metazoa > Arthropoda > Insecta > Neuroptera > Myrmeleontidae > Brachynemurus > Brachynemurus nebulosus. Next base: position 85,112,604 of record JAPWDM010000001.1, on the reverse strand, counting down.
TTTTCCCCCCAAAATAAAATTTTTTGCGCACATTTTACGTTTTAGAGCTTCCTGAACAATTTTTGTTTGGTGTCTGTCCGTCCGTCCGTCTGTGTGTCGCCCCTTTGCACCAAGTGGCATAACTTCTGAACTATTCGATTGTTTTTAATGAAATTTTCAGAAATTATGCAGTTTAGTTCCTAGACTGCCCCCTATGAATTTAACCGAAATCGGAGTAACGGTAGCTACGCCGCTACCATGTCATTCTATTAATATACTAAATTGCACCAAGTGGCATAGCTTCTGAACTATTCTTTTTTATGAAATTGTCAGAAGTTATGCGGTCTGGTTCCTAGATGGTTCCTTACAAACATTGCATTAGAAGTAACAGTATCCCCGGCGCTGCCATGAAATCCCATTAAATCTTAATATCTTATTTACTGCTAGTCCCACTTCGCTCAAATTTTTAAAGTATTTTGGGGGTTAGTTTCTAAAACATTTTTACTATTATTTTATAATTTAACCTTAAAGTATTTTGAGTTACAACAATTTTTCATGAACTTTAAGGCGAAAATATAATTTCACGGTATATATATATATATATATATATATATATATATATATATATATATATATATATATATATATATATATATATATTTGGTAGAATACTGTTTTAAAGTCTTTTACGAGTATAAGGAAGCTGTCTGCTACACCTCATTGGCAGCGTATTTAACCGATTCAGTGCCATTGGCATGTTAACATGCCAAAGGAAACAAAGAGGGAAATATATCTTGCAACAAAAGACAAGACTATATTTTTAAAGTCATTAATCATTTTGATATTTTTAAGCTGCACTGGAATGGTTTAAATTGAAAAATATTGTTTCTCAGTTCTATAATAAAAATAAATTACAAGTACACTAAAAATCCACACTGGGTTATTTTCTAATAAAAATTTTTCCCAAAAAATGTTAAATTAAAGTTAAATTGATGCCTCTCTAGTTGTCCAACTTGCTTTAAAATGAAATAATAATAAAAAATAATACTGTGAATAATTTTATATATAGATATTTACAGAAATATATAAAATTTGCTTCTAATAATTTTTATTGAATGTTTTAACATAATTGAATTTATAGTGTACTATAAGAACATGAAAAAATTTGTTTATTATTGTTGGCAAAAAAATTTTCGACGGTTTGACTAATAGTAATACTCATACACATACTGCATACATATGTACCAATATCAAATCAATAAATTATTCAAATCAACATTCATTGTCAACTATAAAAACAACGTACGCTTCTTATAAAGTCAGTGTTATATATTATAATTTAATAAAATTAAAAGTACGCAAGATATTGTGTGATACACACAAAGTGGGAATGTCAAATTATAAGAATGGTAGATAATGGTTTCTTCATTCTTTTTACTTAAGTTTTTATAGAATGTATTTTAATTAAAATGAATATCATAATGACATCTGAAATAATTTTAAAAAAATTATTACATTTTCCAAGAAGTAGTTTAATAACGACTTTAATGCTATATGTACCGTGTATAGGAAAGGATAAGATACTCGATGTTATGCAAAACATAACAATATTTATATTTTATGAAATTAAGGATACAAAAATCTTAGGAATTAAAATATTTCCAGAAGTACGCAGATAATATGTAAACAATTTTCTCTCTTTATCAATGTTTTTAAACCTCTTTTAAAAACAAAAATTATTTGGCAGCCATTGAATTAAATATTTGTATTATACCGTATTATATTTTTATTTAATGAATGTCGTAAAATACAGAAAATAACATTTAGTAAATTTTTCGAAAAAAGAAAATTTATCTTGGAAATGTTAGTTTAATATCGACTTTACCATGAAGTATTCTACATTATACCTATACATATGTACATATAGTGTAAACGGTGTATACGATCTTCAATATTATTATTTTATTTATTACCCCTAACAATTAGGAAAATAAAAAAAATTCTACACATAGGTACGTAATATAAACAATTTTCTGTTTCTTTCATGGAACACTGGAAGGAATATAACTATCTCTTTTCTGCAATCACTTATGGGCAAGTATGTGCATTTTACAGAACTATGTTGTCATTCACTTACTAGTTTCCAACGGGTGTGTTTCAATTATTGTCATATTGTTGCGTTGTGTCGACACGGTATGTTGCATGTACGTACCACATACATATTATGTATTTTTTTAATAGATGCGTATGCAAGACACGCATACACACAACCATATATCGGACTACCACACACAACTCCGCGTGCACATATATAAGATAGTGGTGGTGGTATTTTTTATCCTTTAGCGTTACGCTGGTTTCAGTAGTATAGAGATATTACCGTTCGTTCTGTATTCTGTGGTTTCTTTTTATGTTTACACATTCTCTCTTTTACAAGGTATTTTATTTCGGAATGGAAAAGATTAATATATATTTTTAATCTGTGAAATGAGTTTTCTCATTTTCAGTGTAAGTTTAAAATTAAATTTAACACGTTCATTGTCAATCACCCGATATCGCGTGATACAGATACTTTACTATATGACCAATAACGCGATATCGCGGGACAAATATAAGGATCTACTTATTTAACATAAAATATTTGGCCATCTCGCAAAGTCTATATTTTTAGCTTGGCAATAAACGTGTTAAAAACAGAAAATTTAAAAAAAAAAAAAAAACGACAAAATATAAAGAAAAGCAAATAAGATTGCAAAACAAAAATTTCATAATTAATCGACTTTACTTTGCGACAATAATTCATTGATAAATTTGGGATTTAATAGTTTTTGAATTCCTTTAACTGCGGCAATAAGTTGAAATTTAAAATGCGTAGTAAATTTATTTTTAAAAATACGTGATGTTGTTTCTTTAACATAATAATATAATGTTTTTGTTAAATTTTTCTATTCAAAATTTTGTTTAATATTTAATTGTGTATTGAAAATTATGTAGTAAAAGATTTTTAGACTAGTACTTTTATAATCGAATTTATTTTAATTTGAATGTAATTATTTTAATAATTTTTATTAAAATTGATGTAAACTTTTAACTGGTTGTAAGAAAATTTGGGAAAAATAAAAATAACTTTCTTTTTACATTTGCATTTTATTTATAGGTATAAAAATATTTTTACATATTTAAAAAAAAAGAATATAATTATATAATTTGAATTTGGCGCGTTAAATTGTCCGTTTGGCTTACTGGGAAAATTACGTTGATGCCGTTTAGGTTACATTTTTAATGCTGCCCCGTTCCACTCCTTGCAGCTAGAATTTATAAAAACATGTACCCCGAAAACGTCGTCAAGCTCATAATCGGCGTGTTCGTTGCTGAGTTTTTCTGCTCAAAGTGAGCTGTTAGCGCATGCGCAAGAACTTTTTTATGGAATACACGTACATTTCGTACATTTCGTATATACTTCATAAAAATGTTCTTGCGCATGCGCTAACAGCTCACTTTGAGCAGAAAAACTCAGCAACGAACACGCCGAATATTAATATATAGGGTAAAAGACCCGATGACCGATCACTATTTTTAGCTGTATCATTAAATTAGCTTAAAAAAATTAAAAAATAAACAAAACACCCATTTTTTTTTCTTAATAAGTATGAAACCAAGTTTTTTTAATCCAATGGATATGTTTTTAAGAAAATATAACCCAAAAATTTTGATTTATTAATGTTTTTGTTTTATAATTTGTTGACGTCTATGAAAAAGCGGACAGAAAATGTTAACCTCCTTTGAAAGATCAATACACTGACCCCTATGAAAAATCGCGCATTAATGTACATGACGTACAGTAGTACAAACCTTCTACTATCGAATATTTGAACCATTCTCTTCCAGCCACTTTGACACTCTATCCACTACTAGGTGAGGCTCTATGTCATAGAGTATTATCATAGAGTGACATCTAGTGAAACATAGAACGTCAAAGCAAAAGCCAAGAATAGTTTAAATATTCGATAAAATAAACCACTAAAATCACAATTTCGTTTCGCTCTCTGCTGATGTTTTAAAAAAACATTGTGTAAGATCTGACTTAGCCGTTAACCATTGTGAATTTTTAAACAGTTAAATTAAGTTTATATTGTATCTATATGTGTCGTTTCAGATCTAATACATACATATCATACATATTATGTTTGACGTTTTTATTTGATAATACCTATATAAATAACAATTTGGAAGTTTTAATTCAATATTATACCCCCCCCCCCCCTGGCTAGTCTGAGTTTGCATTTTTATATAATTTTATATAAATAAACAATATACGAACAAACAATAATAAATGACGAACAATAAAGAACAAACGACGAACTAACGATATGTGGTAAAATTTCAAAAAATAATTACTGGGGACCTAGGTATCGGAACCCATATAAAAATAGACCGCGGGAGTGGGCGTGATATGCGATAGATGAATAAAAACAGAACGATGCTTAACGGGTCCCTCTATTTCTTTTTATCCGCGATTATGCATTAATGAACACTGACAATTGCGCATCATTAATGCGCATCAACATTAGTTATGTGCTTCATATAGTGTATCTGGTGTATCTGCACCATAACTTATAATACATAAGTAAACTCCCAAGACAAGGATAGAGGGTCCCGTTGGCCGTATTCTCTTTTTATCGAGCTATCGCGTCCACTTACACGATAGACCCATTACTAGCACGGTCTATTCTTATATGTCTATGATTAAAATACCCACATTTGTAACTGTATGTTGTATCTGTAGTCAAAATTCAACTCAAAATGGTAGACTCCCTCTAATTTAATAGTAACATTTATATAAGAACAAACGTTTATTCATAATAAAAGGCCAGTTTATATAAGAACAAACGTTTATTCATAATAAAAGGCCAGCAGAATTTAAAAAAAAAAAACATAATTAGTATGTGGGAGGGGGCCCACATACTAATTATGTTTTTTTTTTTTAAATTCTGCTGGCCTTTTATTATGAATAAACGTTTGTTCTTATATAAACGACGTTTGTTCTATCATCAAAGTGACTTCTTTCGGCTTTAATTACCAATTTTTTACATTTTTTAATTAGTTCAATTGTCGTGGCATAGTAGTAGCATTCCGCATGCGCCAATTGTACTTTTAAGCGGTTCTTTTCAATTACTAACGATGTTATGTATAAATTAGTAACGAAAATAAATTGTTTCATTTATACCCCATGTGCAGAGTTCTTTATTGGTTAGTTTGAGGCGTTTAATAATCAGATAAATGAAATAATTTTATCGTTTTCTTCTCAACGGACAAATTTAAAAAAATCATTCATTTTTATTTAAGGAGGGAATTCACGCCAGGAACGGCTAATAAACTAATTTTTTTTGAATCTCGTTTTTTGTTTTTATTTTGTTCTGTGGTTCTTTACAAACACGGTGATATATAAAACATGGCCAAAAAATTTTTTTTTCAAGTAGAAAAATATTTATTTGTGAGCCGCTGCACAGCCAAGTTGCTGCTCCTTTGCAGACAACGCTCAACCCCCGCTCGCGATTTGATCAGTAATATTTAGTTTTGGTGTGTACATGAGTTATAGTATGCACTGAGATAATGTTCTTTTATTTGTATCCCTTTGTAGACGTATTTTCTCAAAGTTGATTTGTTTTTTTTTTAACATTTGCTTTGTATGTCGTCTGCTTATTTCCCAAAAGTTGTGTTTTTCTCGACAAGAAAAATCATATCTCAAGTTCTAGAAAAGATAGAGACTTAAATTTTTTTAAATTTTGTTCATGAACATACTGCGCGTAAAGTGGAGTATGCTTTTTCCATTTGAACAATTGTAACTATTTTTAAACATTTTTTTTTTTTAATAAAAAATTGGGTTTAACAATTTTTAGAAGTTTGGGATTACAATTTTATAGTTGATTTTTAAAATTACCTGAAAGCCATACTCAGCTTTATGGGCAGGTCCTTTAGGAATAAAATAATGCAAAAATATGTAAAAAAATATTAATTGCTTTTTGAAATATGGCGTTCCTTGTAAACGCTTAAAAACTTGTGAAAAAGGGCCTCCTTCCCCCACAGGGAAGAGTAATGAATGTTTGAAAAACAAAATGAAGATTGGAGATGGATAGGAAACCCTCCCTAATTTGAAAAAAAATTTCAACAAGCAAAATAATCATAAATAAAAAAGTTGCTTTTTTATTTGAACTCCTCCCTTAACAAGCGATTTTATTTTAGTTTATGTTTTTTATATATTACTTAGAATGTCATATTTATGAACAGTAGATAAATTTAAAGCCAGATAAAAGGATAAGATTCACCATTCTTATATTTAGTTTCTATTTAATATAATCAAATCACGGTTATGTGAACTAATTTTATTTTTGAGAAAGGCGCCAATGATTATATTTCATAAATTTATTGTTCATCCAAACAATTCGTAAAGTTTGACCATATATAAATTGATTAACCTGCAGCGAACAATACTGCAGCGAGTATTGTTCGCTGCAGGTTATTTACTTATCTAGGTAAGTGTTAAAAGAAACAGGTCATAAAACAGATAAAATATTTAAACATAATTGTAGTAAACATAGAACGGTATTTTGTACAATAATAATATAATAATAATATGGCTTAACGTCTGTTTTTGAGATTTATTCACCTATAGCAGACGCCACCCACATCATTATTTGTATCTTTTTTAATACTCCAATATTTATTATAATACTTTTTTTTACGTTATACAATTGTGATGGGAGTGGAGGCTAAGGGAAGTGGTGGGGGGGCTAGGATTTGGAAGGTGTGCGTCTGCAGCCGACTTCTTTAAAGGAACTATGCCGATATTCATCTGGAATTATAAAGGAAAACTGCAGAAAACCTTCACGAGCGTAGCCGGTGCGGTCGCGGGATTCGAACGCTCGACCTACCAGTCGAAGTGCCAGTTCCTAAGCACGCTCGGCCACTCCGCTTGTCGATGTTTGGTACAAGTAATAAATTAATTAAACTTTTTAAAAGTTTATAATCACTCTCAAAAAATCATCCCAAATATCGATGGTTAAAGTATACCAACAAAACAAATCTAAGTGATCACTTAAATTTTTATTGGTTGAAATTTCAAAAATGGACACATAAAGTTAAATAATGCCTAAAATATATTTTATGAAACTAGTGCAAACGAGTAAATATTAACGGTAATATATGAACTGAGACAATTTTAAATAAATACGTACTCTTATTTGAAAATTTTATTATAAACATTTTTTCAGTATATTTATTATTAAGGCAGGGATTCTATTCTTAACAATATCTAAAGATCGTTGTACGACGCCAGCAATTCCATATAAAGTGTATTTGCTGTTAAAATAGTATACCCGTTGGTCACTTCCTCATAATTCTTCATGAGCGTCATCGTATTAATGATTATAATATTATATATTATTTATTTACTCTTAATTCACTGTATACAAAAATAAAAAATAAATATATTTTTTTCTTGGAATTTTAATAATAACATTTTAAATTATATTATAGTAAGAAGAAATAAAGTTCAATCCCTTTAAGTCTTACAATAAAAATACAAAAATGGTATCAAATCAAGATAATTAAAACAGAAAAATTGCTATTGCTGAATTTATTTAGCAATTTATTTAGCTAGCAATTATCTATTACTAAAATATTATTTTATTATATCGCTTCAGTTTGAACAAAGCACGATTAGTTATGTTTTATAGGAGGAGAAGTCACTTTACTTATTTTGTACTTGTAATTTTTTCCATGAACAAATCAAACGATAGCCATTGTTCCACAACCGACTGTGATGCAATAAAGGAAACTGAAGAAAAAGATAACTATACTGGATGTACGTGTTTGCTTAATTGATAGCATTAAACTGTGAAATTCTAGGAATGTGTAGACGGGAGCGGATAGACTAAATTCGATAAGTCAATTATTATTCAAGAAGCGCATCCTCTATTATGATGAGCTTTGATGTAGGATAAGTAGGTAGGCTAAACAATATACTACATTTTTTTGAACGGTGTAAGTATACTATCAAAAAATTAACATTTTGCTTCCGAGACTACTAAAGTAGCGGAAGCATTGTGATCACTTTTGAAAAATAAAAAATTTTCTCTCTTCAAAATGAAATTTTTTATGCACATTTTACGTATTAGAGCTTCTTGAACAATTTTGGTTTGGTGTCTGTCCGTCTGTCCGTCTGTGTGTCGCCAGTTTGCACCAAGTGGCATAAATTTTGAACTATTCGATTGTTTTTAATGAAATTTTTAGAAATTATGCAGTTTGGTTCTTAGATGGTCCCCTATGAATTTAATCGAAATCGGAGTAACGGTAGCAACGCCGCTACCATGTCATTCCAAAATTGCACCAAATGGTATAACTTCTGAACTATTCAATTCTTTTTAATGAAATTTTCAGAAATTATGCAGTTTGGTTCCTAGATGGTCCCCCCCCCCATGAATTTAATCGAAATCGGAGTAACGGTAGCTACGCCGCTACCATGAAATCCCATTAAATGTCAATATCTTATTTACTGCTAGTCCCATTTCGCTTAAATTTTTAGGGTATTTTGGGGGTTAGTTTCTAAAATATTTTTGCTATTATTTTACAATTTAGCCTTTAAGTATTTTGAGTTAGAACAATTTTTTATGAACTTTAAGGCGAAAATATAATTTCACGGTACCTATATATATTTGGTAGAATACTGTTCTGTCTTTTACGAGTACGAGGAAGCTGTGTGCCATACCCCATTGGCAGTGTATTTTTTATATAATTATTTTTAAGCACTCTTTTCTACTGTTCATACATACCATATACTCAATAAATTATTTATTACTCAAAAAGCGCATCTTTGATTTTGATGAAATTTGTTGTGCTGTAAGTACATAAGGTAAACAATATTCTGTATTTTTTTAAAGGTGTAAGTATACCATAGCCATACTAAAAAAATATCTATATTTTATGCAAATATTTTGAATTTTTAAAATTTAGAGAAAAATGTCAAAAAAATATATAATATAGTCCCAAGTATTACTTACATTTTGGCGTCGGTTTTATTTTCCTAGGTGTTATAGTTTTTGAGAAAATTGAGTTTGAAAAATTGCAGCACTCACACATATATAGGTTAATATCTCAAGGATAAATCAAGGTTAAGGGTCAATGACCCTATATTTGGTAATCACTTGGGGTACCAATGTTATTATATATATTATTACAGACATCGGCTATGGGGGCCATTTCCCTATGTTTATCTTGCTGTACCCATTATTTTTCACAGTTATTAGATGTGGGTGGTTAGGAGTTGTCAGGGTCGTGGAGAGAAATGGCGGGCCCCGGGAATAAAGCACATTTCTTAAAAATGTCTCTGCCAAAAAATAAATGAAGATGAAAAAAAAAGTTTTTACTTTTTTCCGGGCCTCTACTGACCGTCATGGGCCCCCTCTTGAAGCTCGGGCCCCGGGGCTACAACCCCAGCTACCCCACCCTCTCGTCGGGCCTGGGAGTTGTTATAACAAGTACATCACATTTATCTCTAAAGGGTCTGGAACCATTACCATAGGTGAATTTGCCCAAGAAATGAAATTCAACGATATGTATGCGATTGTGTAGCTTAGTGAAAGAGTAAACCATACGTATGGATTTTTCCTCAATATCTTTACATTTTACGGAGTTATGATACCAAATACCAAAAAATAGTGGTCTTATTCAAACTTTTTTTTCTCGTAAACTATTACAGATAAAACGATGAAACAAAATCCATATTGTTTGCTATGTCCAGTACTTTATTATATATTTTTTTCATTTAAAATGGACATTAAATACCCTTTATAAAATATGAAAAAAATATTCATTAAATTTTTTTAGCTACTTGTACAAGAGTGACCACTTTCTTATTACTACCAAAAGAAAGCTCGCAAGCACTTCCCTCATCTCCCTGAATTTTATTTTTGTCAAAAGGGTGGAACATATTGAAAAAAAATAAAAACATATATATTTGGTGATGTTCATGGTATGTGTATGTGCAGGTACAGGTCAACAAATTTGACTTTACCTCTTCAAGGTCATTAAAAATGCACTCTTAAAGAAGTGAGATAGTACTTAATATAAAGAAAAAATGACCTTGAAGCGGCAAAGTCAGATTTCTTGAACTGTACCTACTTGTTTTTGAATTATGTTTTTAAGAAATATTTTGAATGAATAAATGAATCATTGAATGTTTTTTTTTTGTTTTTTTTTTTTTGTTTGTTTTTTTTTTTTTTTATTACATGAGAATCTGATGCCTGTTCTACACTCTCGATCGAAGTTCCTCGACGAAGTAATCGCTAAAGTTGGCTGAAGTCGGAATACCGTTATAACACCAGCCAGGAAGAACCATGAAATGACCTTTTACACTCTCGTACTCGGTCCACTTTGCGAGAATTGAGAGTAGCCATAAGGAATCTAATATGTTTTATGTTCAAAATGTAGACTCATTCCACATAGGAGTTTTAAAAAATAATCAGCTACGAATCAAGAACTAATTTTTTTCATTGCTATTAACATACATCTCAAGTCTACAATTTTAAATTCACTCATGAAGTTAAATACATCACTAATTGATCAAGTAAACAGTTTTAGTTTACCTAACGGGTAAGTAAAAATGTTAGTTGGATTTACTTGCGAAATAATTGTAGAACTGAGTAATACGTTAAAAACAATGAGAGAAGTTAGTTCTTTTTTCGTAACTAATTGTTTTTTAGAACTCCGATATGAAAAAAGTCTACATTTTGAAGATAAAACATATTAGATTCCTTACGCCTACTCTCAATTCTCGCAAAGTGGACCGAGTACGAGAGTGTAAAAGGTCATTTCATGGTTCTTCCTGGCTGGTGTTATAACGGTATTCCGACTTCAGCCAACTTTAGCGCTTACTTCGTCGAGGAACTTCGATCGAGAGTGTAGAGCAGGCATCAGATTCTCATGTAATAAAAAAAAAAAAATATTCAATGATTCAAAAACAAGTAGGTACAGTTCAACAAATCTGACTTTGCCGCTTCAAGGTCATTTTTTCTTTATATTAAGTACTCTCTCACTTCTTTAAGAATGCATTTTTAATGACCTTGAAGAGGTAAAGTCAGATTTGTTGACCTGTACCTGCACATACACATACCATGAACATCACCAAATATATATGTTCTTATTTTTTTTCAATATGTTCCACCCTTTTGACAAAAATAAAATTTAGGGAGATGAGGGAAGTGCTTGCGAGCTTTCTTTTGGTAGTAATAAGAAAGTGGTCACTCTTGTACAAGTAGCTAAAAAAATTTAATGAATTTTTTTTTCATATTTTATAAAGGGTATTTAATGTCCATTTTAAATGAAAAAAATATATAATAAAGTACTGGACATAGCAAACAATATGGATTTTGTTTCATCGTTTTATCTGTAATAGTTTACGAGAAAAAAAAGTTTGAATAAGACCACTATTTTTTGGTATTTGGTATTATAACTCCGCGAAATGTAAAGATATTGAAAAAAAACCATACGTATGGTTTACTCTTTCACTAAGCTACACAATCGCATACATATCGTTGAATTTCATTTCTTGGGCAAATTCACCTATGGTAATGGTTCCAGACTCTTTGGAAACGTATACTTGTTTTTTTCTAACCCAAAAATTTTTTAATTTTTTTTTTAATCAAGTCCTTGGGATTCTTTGTTCGATTCGATCTTAGCGTACCATTTGTATGAGTCCTAAAACTTAGTAATTTGCTAGATAACTCATAGCTGTTATAGTAATTATCCATAAATAATTCATGTGCCTTGAAAAGGTAAGGTTTCATTAACCTTAATACTGAAACCGAAACTTTACTGTTATCTATATTATCATTGGTTTTTTCTCCACTATACATTTCCATATTCAAAAGACAGCCGTCAAAGGTAGTCAGTTCAAAGAATTTTATACAGCAAGTCCCCGAAGAACACGATTTATTGGTTCCGTGTTCTTTGAACGGTGTTGTGCGAGACCACAAAAGATAGGCATTTTCTATTACAAGTGTGAAAATAAAAAAAAATGTAAAAAAAATTTCAACGAAATAACGCAACGAAATTTGAATTACATCTTTACATACATACACATTTGTATGTAATGCGTATTTATTTCGATTGAAATAGAATGGAATTGAGCATTCGTTAGTTCTGAAATCGGTCTATCATAAAAATTTATTGAAAATTTAGTTCGTAAATATCTCGGAAACGGTGCATCCATAGCTCAAAAATAACGAAATTTTTGAAGGCTTAAGCGAAGCAAGTTGTGGGTATTCCAAACATATTGCGACTGTTAAAACTTACTTTTTGTTATCGAAAATTATTGATACCGCGTAATTTATCACAGATTGGTTATACCTTATTAATTTAGGCTCTGTTAGTCCCATTGATTTAGTCACCAATAGAATATTTTCGAAAAAATTAGATTTCGATATTTTTTGTAAACGTAAACTTTTGATTGTAAATATCTCGTAAACGGTGCGTCGCGTCGTAGCGAAAAAATAACGAAATTTTTGAAGGCTTAAGCGAAGGAAGTTGTGGGTATTCCGAACATATTGAGACTGTCAAAACCTACTTCTCGTTATCGAAAATTATCGATGTCGAAAATAACGACATTTTCAAAATTTAAATATGTAAATTTCTACATATTCGTTATCATTTCTATTATAAAATTCTCAGAAATTTTAGTAGTTTTTATTTCAAGCATTTTTTTTTTTTTTATGATGACAGATTCAGTTTACACGATTTTTATTCGTGTAAGTCAAATCGACATAGAACTGATATATTTGCGTACATTGAGAACCGATGTAACTTTATATTAAATATACAGAAGAATTCCTTAAAAATCCTGTTGTTTGAAACCGTGTAATTCGAGGGAAGGGTACCCGTGTTCTTCGAGTACCGTGTTCTTTGGTGGTTATCTGTACCATATTTAAATCTTTTACCTTTCATGTAAGCCCTGAATCCAAGTCTGCCTCGAAAATATAACAAGCTCTCATCAATTGTATGTTCCTTAGTTGGGCTGTAGACTGCTTGGCACTGATTAATAATCATATTTATTAGGTGTTGTACTTTATTGTTACCTTTTGATTCCAAAGGACAGCAACATACAACTCTAACTAATTGTTCAAATTGTCTTCCGGACATAACGTAACTAAAAATTGGATGGAAATAAAGAACGTCTTTGTGTTGTAATGAAGCGGGAGGTGCATGTGACCCTATTGCACTTGTACCTTCCCTAACACCCACCTGCCCGCCTGTTTGTTGGCCCTAGTCGAGCGGTTGCCTAAGACCAACGAGAAGTCGTGGGTTGGGCATCGAGCCTAATAGTCGATCTAGGGTCGCATCATATAGATGTATCCTCGGCTGTAGAGGAGGCATGGTGAACGGAAGTAATTTTTAAAAGTAAAATAATAAACTTTTTTTCTATAAAACTATTAATCTATATTTACAACAAAATTAGATTATATAAAAATCTATATACAAAATTAATAAAAAAAATAAAAATAGAAAATCCATACGTAACACTCAACAACCTTAAACAAAACTCTAAAATAAATTAAAATAGCTCAAAATAATGGCTAATGTGAATAAAAATAAGTAATTACTTGTACTTACTATTTTTTGAGTATTTACTTATAAATATGAGAATAAAATTTAAGTTTTTTTATTTACTTTTTGCTTTTTAAGTACTTACTTTTATTGGTAAGTAAATACTGATTGGTATAAGTAATTACTGAAAAATGTGTGAATAAAACGTAGCATTTACTTATAAGTAAATACTGCTTGATTTTCAAAGTACCTTTAAACCAACCTTAAATGTCATACTTATATTTTTTTTTTAAATTAAAAATTTATTATTTGATATCATGGTTGTGTTTATGAGGGTGCGTAATTAAAAAAAATATAGGGAAGGCGCACTATTAGTCCTAGTAAATACAAAGAACTTTTACGTTTCGAAAAATAATCAATTGAATACCTTTGTAATAATATTTTGCCGAAAGTTAATAATAAAAGTGGGGGTGCATTAACATCACAAAAACAAATGGAAATATTCTTACGGTACCTCGCTGATTGTAATATAAAAAGCAATTCAAATTTTTGTTTTCAGATATCTTAGGATATATTTTATTTTTTATATATTTTTATTAAATTTTCAATAAACTAGTAACTTGTAATTTAGAAAAAATCCATAGGTATGTACATTTTAATAATATTTAATTGCCAAAATAAATCTTCTTAAATGAAAAATAATATTTTATTTTTTATTAAGTACACTAGGTAGTACAGTATTAAATATTTATAAAACATAATGTGCACAAAAAACAGAATATAAATATATGTATCATCAGAAATTAAAGAATTCATAATTTCAGTAGGGTCAATGTAAAACTACTAATTGATCCAACGCAAATGCTTCATTTGTAGCTCTTTCAGCACCTGCCATTTCATCTGAATCTTTTATTTCCTCTGTTTTCATTTGCATTCTACATAACTTCGACTGTTCATTTAATACTAACCTTTGCAAATCGTTTGTAGTTAAATTGCACGTTTCTTCAGTTTCTCTTGCCTTGTTTTTCGGTATCGATTATTTCTGCTTTTCGGCGACTGACGGTTTTTCATGATCATTTCTTTCGTCGGATAGCAATTGAACATCTTCAGATTGTACTATTTCAACATTTAGTGCACCCGGCACTTGTCTGAAAATTAGATTTTAAAAATTTTTCTAGTATTTTTCAAGACGAATATTTTAAAAGACGTATTATCCAGATGATTATTTAGAAGATTAATTTGAAGGCGATTGGACATAAACATAATTTTATTGCTCAAGATATTGGATTTGTTAATGTGCTTTTGTCAAAATATGAAATTAAAGAATTTATTTAATTGAAAGAATAATACACACACACACACACACACACACACACACACATATATATATATATATATATATATATATATATATATATATATATATATATATGTGTGTGTGTGTGTGTGTATTATTGATACACACACACATGATATGCCAAAAACATATAATTATAATAACTAAGCTTACGTACCTAGATGGTACTTAAAAAAATAATCTCAAAAAAATACTAATTTCCGGAATAAAAACTTTTGTTGTACTTGGCTCAGTATTTTTTTTTTTTTTGTTTTGTTTTGTTTATTAATATTAAGTAAAATCTTGAGCCAAATACAACAAAAGTTTTTATTCCGGAAATTAGTATTTTTTTTTTAGATTATTTTTTTAAGTACCATCTGTAGGTACGTAAGCTTAGTTATTATAATTATATCTGTTTTTGGCATAGCAATGGATTTCAATTATTTTTTTAAAGCTTTATTTTTTTTCTTAAATACAAATACATAATATTTTTGGCGCCATTTTTTACAGATATTCCCAAATATCTGTTTTTGTCGGATTTCACATATTTTTGAACTATAGACAGTGTTCCGTGCGCCCATACTAATCTAATTGGTCCTTAATACCTATGTTCTAGTAGTTTATGAGTACTCACAATGAGTTCGTATTTGGTGGATATAGTAAAGCTAAACCTTTTTTATGCGTCTTTTATGCGATTTTGTATACGGTTTTTAAAAAAAAATGAGCACTAAATGCCTAATGTGAACCAAAATCGAGAGACAGTAAGAAATTTAGACATTCACTATCATTAAGTTTTTTTACAGATACATATGTATTTTCCACAATTTTCCTAATATTATAAAAATGAAATAAAATGTTTTTATGCGTAAATGAATGGTTTATCTTTTTTAGAAAAGCAACTTCTAAGGAAGTCATGAGGTTTTGAGTGTTACCTGTAATTTTTAAAACCTAATGTTTTTTGTCGTTACCCGTAAGTTCTTTTTTCACTGACAAGACCATTGAAACAAAATGAGTACAGTAATAATGCTCCGTTTTCTGAAAAAATTAGTATTTTCGGCATTTTACAGATGGATTTAGTTTGTTATAAAATTTACAAATTAACAATGTAGTGTGTAAATTTAACCAAACTAAACAACAAACTCGGTCAATTCAGGACATGGTTCGCACAAGATCTTATTAACATTATTTTCTTCTTGATTCTGATTGGTTGATATTGGATATTGTCGAGTTTGTTATGAATTACGCATAGAGATTGTAGTATTTGAAATGAACGGCAATGTTTAGACTTAATTTCACCAGGATCTAGGTGATTCTTAAAAGAACTAAATTTACTAATCGAAAGAGGAGGAAAAATAATATTATTATTCATTTTCATCTCATTTTTTTAAAAAGTAGAGATTCCTAACTTTGGAATGGTAGCACTCATATTTTTATATATCTCTAACTTCCAAAATGTTGAATTTCAATACAAATTTGCACCCCTATTAACCCACTGAGGCGATGAATTTTCACAAATCCTTTCTTATACCACAGTATACTGAAATTAAAATCGAAACACTTTGTCAGTAATCACGTGAACAAATCGTGGTACTATTGGGTTGCTCGATAATTCATGTCGTTTTTTTCTCATACATGGCATGAACTGCATATTCCATGTAGTAGTGATTGCGTAGTTTATATTATTATATACTGTTTTAAAGATTAGACTTTAAACTACCTTTAGTCAAAAACTGAGTGTCATTAGTAAACAACAAGTTGGTTAAAAATAAACTTGAAAATGGAAATCAAAGAGAGCATTATCGGCATATTTTTTTGTTTTACTTCCAAAAGGGCAAAAATACGGTGCAAGCTCGAAAGAAATTGTGTAATGTTTATGGTGAGGACTGCCTTACTGAACGCCAGTGTTAGCGTTGGTTTGCTCGATTTCGTTCTGGAAATTTTAATGTGCACGGTGCACCACGTACTGGTCGTCCAACCACTGCTGATGACGACAAAATAAAGACGTTAATCGAAACTAACTGGCGTGTGACAACTTGAGAGATAGCAGTGAAGCTCAGTATATCAAATTCAACCGTTTACTTGCACTTACAACAGCAGTTAATATAAATAACTTCACTTTGAAAAATATGAAAAAAACCACATGAATTATCGAACAACCCAATATTAATGTACTGTTATGGTTTTGTTGGTGCAATATTAGGGTAAAGGCCGTTTTACATTCCTTTCAAATTTCTAATTTAAAACTTACAAATATTATTCATATGTTTGTATATTCCTTACTGTATAGAAAGATTGGCAATAGATAGCAGTTTAAGAAATTGTGAAGTTAAAAATATCTGATAACGCTAATAATTAATAAATTTAGCTAAAATTAAAGAATTTAAATATATATTTAAGTAATGCAATAGGGTAACTCAATATCAACCCTTATCATACTATATATTATAGTCCCTTCAGTGACTCATCTATTTGTAGACTACATACCCAAGATACAGAAGTTCTAAACAAGCGATTTAAGTCGGTGCATTTTAATATACATGTAAACAGCAATAATTACTCACAATTTTATATATATATATATATATATATATATATATATATATATATATATATATATATATATATATATATATATATATATAGTTTTTGATAGTAAAATAATGCACATAAGTATGTGGGTATATGTATGATAATAGAAATAAGATTTTAAAAATTCCTTAAGTCGGCCACCTATGCCCTAAAGCCGGCCAAAAATGTTCCTAAGGTCGGCCACCTGGATTTTTCATAATATAAATGAATTGATTGTAGTTTATTATGACGCGAAGGAAAATGTTTAAGGAGGGAGTTCACGCCAGAAACGGTTAATAAACTAATTTTTTTCGAATCTCGTTTTTTGTTTTTATTTCGTTCTGTGGTTTTTTACAAACACGGTGATATATAAAACATGTCCAAAAATTTTTTTTTTCAAGTATAAAAATATTTACATATTTGTGAGTCGCTGCACAGCTAAGTTGCTGCTCCTTTGCAGATAACGCTCGCCCCCCCCCTCCTCGCGATTTGATCAGTAATATTTAGTTTTGGTGTGTACACGAGTTATAGTATGCACTGAGATAATGTTCGTTTATTTGTATGCCTTTGTAGACGTTTTAATAAACACTGAGTAAACCGCTTCTTTTGTTGTTATTATTTTTGTTTTTTACCATTTCCCGAAACTTGTGTTTTTCCCGACAAGGAAAATCATATCTCAAGTTCTAGAAAAGATAGAGACTTAATTTTTTTTTTATTTTGCTCATAAACATATTGCGCATAAAGTGGAGTATGCTATTTGTTTGGACACAAGTTGTTAACGAGGCCAGTAAACCAAAACAAACAACCAAAAAATATCGACGATTTACTAATCCATGCTTTCTGCTGATTCTGGTAAAAATGACGTGATTATGTGGGTCAAACAATAATATAAAAAGAATTGTAAAACGATAATCGGGGAGAGTAGTCAAAAGAAGTAGTCAGAGTGGAGAAGTAAAGAAGTAGTCAAAGCGATGTAGTCAAAGTAGAGTAGTTGGGGAGAAGGAGCGGAGAAGTCGGAGAGTAGTCAAAAGAAGTAATCAGAGTGGGGAAGTAAAGAAGTAGTCAAAGCGATGTAGTCAAAGTAGAGTAGTCGGGGTGAAGGGGCGGAGAAGTCGGAGAGTAGTCAAAAGAAGTAGACAGAGTGGAGAGTAGTCAAAAGAAGTAGTCAGAGTGGAGAAGTAAAGAAGTAGTCAAAGCGATGTAGTCAAAGTAGAGTAGTCAGGGAGTAGTTGGAGAAAGAGAAGTCGAGGAGTCAGTATGGAATAGTGAAGAGCTTTAAAGCTGGTGGCTAGTTGCTAGCAGGGGCTGGCTAGTAACTAGCAAGGAAATGGGCTACTAAGGGTTATTTAACTTACTAAGGGTCGGAGTTAGAAGTTTGTTTTGGTGGCCAATAACAAGAGCTTGTAATTAAACCACGGGAATAACTTGTGTCCAGGTAAGTCCTGATTCTGTCGCTTATATTTTATCTTTTGTTCATAAATGTTTACTTGATTATTTGGGGAAGTGATTCCTATTTTGTTAAGTTTTATTCATGTTCCTATTTTTGTTTCTTGTAATTATTATTAATTTATTTTGGTTTTGTTAATAAAATTGTTAAATTGAAACCATTATTTTATTGAGTGAAAAGTGAACACCCTTAAATTCCCACCAGTCTATCGTAGTGATCAGGAGTTCGAACCCCGACCTTTCTGTTGGGTTTTCAACGCTACCAATAACATTAATTTACCCCCTACAGAAAAGGTCCGTACCTCTGTCGATTACACTAATTTGACAAAAGTTTCAACAAGCAAAATAATTATAAATAAAAAAGTTGGTTTTTTATTTGAACTCCTCCCTTAAGGAAAACTATTCTAACATTATAATATATTATTAATTTAAATTTAAATCAAAACAGAATTGTAAAAGAACATTTTTAAATATTTTTTAACTGGTAATCATGACTACAAACTACATTTAGAAAATGTAATTTGTAATGTAATGTAATTTTCGATTAAATTACATTTTGTAATCGTAATCTGTAATCGTTTTTGAATTACAAAATATATTGTTTAATTACATAATTACGATTAATTTTGCTTAAGTTACCTATAAATACGAAATTAAAGTAATTTCGACAGTGAAACAGTTAGCCCGGCTGCACACCTAGCAGATACGACACAGCAGATACGACACAGCAGATACGACATGAGAGACATCGACATTTGTCTTAAGACATGGCATCTGCACACCTAGGAGACATTTGTCTTAAGACACGAGAGATACGACATGAACGATACTAAAGCAAGTGGAATTTTTCAAGTCAGTGTTAATCATGAGCTCATCAAGTGAGGAATATACTATCGAAATGTACTATGGTATTTAAGAAATAAAAAAAGGAAAAGGAGGGAGTATTGGATACATCCATACAATTTTTATAATGTTCAACACAGTTCTGCCATAGTTAGCAGAGAATTATCGCAAGATGAATCAAAATTTAAAGAATTCTATCGAATGAGCCCTGATTGTTTCAAATTTTTGTTAGAATTAGTGTCACCTGCTCTTGAAAAACAGGACACTAAATACAAACAGAAGCACTGACACCCATTACCTATGAGTTTTTCATTTAACAATTTCTTCTCCAACAACCTAAAAGGATTGTTAAATGGGAATTTTCTATGTATTGTTACTTGACAATTTTGAATTTACTAGCTGTTTCTGCATCCGAAAAGCTGCTTATAACTTTAAAGTAAGTGAATTAAGAATAAGAAAGAAAATAAAATTAAGACTGTAAATATTTCAAATATATATATATATATATATATATATATATATATATATATATATATATATATATATATATATATATATATATATATATATATTACTGAAAAAAAAATGTAAATTTTTATTTTAACTAAACTACATTTTTGTATAATACAACGGCAAACTATTTTCAATATTTATTCCTATTCCTCCATGAAAGTCATGAGTAGTTTGTTGAGATGATAAGTCAATCGAGTTAGTTTGAATCCATGAAGAGTCACTAATAGTCGGAGAATATGGAGATGTGCCTTGTTCAACCTCATCCTTGTTCAAATAATAAAATAGTTTATATCAAAAACATTGTGTTTTATTCTCTGGCAAATGGGGTATTCATCCGTAATTTAAAAAAAAAAATGTGAGCTATAGAGGTCGGTCAATGTGGGAATCAACATAATCAACAAATTCCTGAACCTGCGGCATTTCAATAAAGACACCACAGAACCTTTTCTTCAATTAATTATTAAAAAGAATTTTTGATAATGTACACACTATTTGAATTACCATTCCTTTCAAATGTACCTATACGTATAATTTTTAAATTTATCTTACATGTCGTTCGACACGAGCGACAGCAGACTAGCATGCTATGTCGCTTAAGACAAATGTCAGTGTCTGCTATGTCGTATCTCCTAGGTGTGCAGCAGTTTTGTGTTTTCAATGCAATTTAAATGTACTCAAGCGATGCGTGTCTCCAAGCGACACATATCTTATGTCTCTTATGTCGTATCTGCTGTGTCGTATCTCCTAGGTGTGCAGCCGCACTTAGGTTAAAGGGTAAATTAAGGTAGGGTTGGAAAATAGATTGTTTATTTTATTAATTTGAGGCCTAACAGAACCTAAATTTATCAACTGTAATAAATTTATGATAAGTAATTCGATATCGATAATTTTCGATAACGAAAAGTAGGTTTTGATAGTCGCAATATGTTCGGAATACCCACAACTTGCTTCGCTCAAGCCTTCAAAAATTTCGTTACTTTTTCGCTATGACGCATCGTTTACGAGATATTTACGATCAAAAGTTTACGTTTACGAAAAGTATCGGAAACTAATTTTTTCGAAAATATTCTAATGGTGACTGAATCAATGAGACTAACAGAGCCTAAATTAACCAGTTATAGCCAATCTATGATAAGTTACGCGGTATCGATAATTTTTGATAACGAAAAGTAGTTTTTGACAGTCCCAATATCTTCGGAATATCCACAACCTGCTTCGCTTAAGCCTTCAAGAATTTCGTTACTTTTTCGCTACGACGCACCGTTTGTGAGATATTTACGATCAAAAGTTTACGTTTACAAAAAGTAACGAAAAGTAATTTTTTTAAAAATGTTACGGCTGACCAACTTAATCGGACTAATAGAGTCTAAATTAACCAGTTATAACCAATTTATGATAATTAATTCTATATCGATAATTTTCGATAACGAAAAGTCAGAAAAGTAGGTTTCAGCAGTCGCAATAGGATTGGAATAACAATAACTCGCTTCGCTTAAGCCTTCAAAAGTTTCGTTCTTTTTTTACTATGATGCATCGCTTATGAGGTATTTACGATCAAAGTTTTCGATTACGAAAAGTATCGTTTAAATACAAACAATAAAACAACATTTAGATTTTAGAATTGCGTAACTTTAGAAGCACTTTTTATAACTACTACTTACAGCCAGTATGTTAATAATAACATAATAAGTACAAGAAAACTAGTTTGTTGACGGTCTGGCCGACTTTAGGATTTCTCTACAAATTTTATCCCTAATGTCGGCCGTACGTTTTTTTTTAGATTTCAAACGGTAAACGTTTTAAACAATTTCTAACTTCTTGAGAGGTGTATAATGTTATCAAATTTCGTAAATTCAGTCGTTATTGTTAAAAACTTATAAAGTAATTGCTTATGTCCCGCACCGACTAAACTTACAAATTATAGAATGGCCGATCCATTTTCAACACAAGTTGTCATTTATCAATCGATTAAGTGTAATAAAACATTAACTACTTGATAAAAATTATTGATTTTAAAAATCGTAAATCCAGAATAGATGAGCTTTTTGTTTCTATATGATTATCAGGCATTTTCGATGTTTTAAAAGCTTCTTTTTAAAAAAAAGCAACTAGTGGCCGACCTTAGGGCACCGGCCGATACTAGGCAATCCCACCCTATATAATATAATGGTAACTTATAATTGCTAAAAGATACAGCTAAGGCAATTTTATATTCGGAAAGGGCATCTAAAGGACAATTTTTAAACCTATCACACGTTAATTTAGAAGTTTTAATCTGCTAACTATATAGCAGTATTGTCATTAAAAATTTCTTATTATTTCTGGTTTGAACTTCTTGAATAAAATTCCACCAGAGCGCATCACACGATCTAGTGAATAACCACTGGTTGAACCATTTTCTCTAAAAAATTCGTGTAAAATAAATTGGAAATAAATTACACTCAGAGAAATTACACATCAAATATGCGTTCTCCCAACCAAATTGTATTGTCCTGTATGAGCAACGAAATCATTTGGTTCTAGAAACAATATGAAATTTTTGGAATTACATTGTTGTATTAACATATGGAAATTGTTAATTTTATCATTTTAATTTAGTTATTTCGTTCATACTAAATCGTTGTCACAACACACAATTTTAGTTAAATCAGCTATACAATATATACGCTTTAAGAATATTATCATGTTGTAATAAGGCGTTCATTTATTTTAGCGAAATGAGCATAAGAGACAATCTAAATAAATGATAGAATTGAAGTGTCATTGGGAGAATACGGGAGTTTGATTTTCTCAAGCCTCACGCAGTTATTAATCATAACATGTTGCCTTATTCAAACTATGTTGTTATTATTGCTGCTGCTTTATTGAATTTACAATCACCTATAATCTCAACATGAATTTATTGATATTCCTTTAAATCTATACATCTATACATCTATACATATATAATAAAACCGTAATGAGACCGTTTTTGTACATGGAACATTTTTTGAAAATTGTACTGGTACTGCAAATAGTTATCGATGTAGATATCAAAATAGCGATTTTTAAAATTTTTGTCTGTCTGTCTGTTCACGTATCACACAAAAACTATAACTTAGATATTACCTGGGTCAACATTTAAGTTACTTTTTACTCCGGGAAAATGTCTCATTCCCACGGGAAAATAGAAATCCATTTTGAGCATGTGCACACATTACGCAAAAACTATTGAACGGATTTTGATGAAATTTAGTGTGGTAATAACTTATTACCTGCATCAACACTTAGGATACTTTTTATTACGGGAAAATGTTTCCTTCCCTCGAGAAAATACAAAAACCATTTTGAACATGTGCATGCATTACGCAAAACTATTGTTCTATGCAAATGCTTTATAACTAAAATACTTTCATACTTCTCATTGATTTTATGCGCGAACGATGTCGCGAGTACAGCTAGTATTAAATAAGCCAATAAATAATTATATGTAAAAAAAATATTTTCTATAATTTTTATATTAAGTTATAATAAGAAAAAATATTGTAGTGATAAGAAAAAAAATAAGTGTAGTTATTGTTATAATTAAGTTTGTACTGATGTTAATAATTTCGGAAATATATTTTTTGACCAAAACGACGTAGCTCTTTTAATTAAATTATGTGTAAAATCTTGGTCGTACATGAGTTTTTTTATATAAATATTATTATTTTGCTCAAAATGTGGATCGGCAACACAAAATATACCTTCCTTTTTACCAGTTATCAATATCTGTAATTGCATTTGAGCAATACATTTTAAACTAATTTCATTTTTTGGTAAAAATGTATCCAATCCTTTTTGATTAGACGGGCATTTGATTTCCACTACAGAATTATTAGTTACCCCGTCTAGTGATGCTGCGAAAACTGGATAAGTGGGTAAGAGATACATTCCTGGTCGCGTAATTTTTATTTTTAGTTTTTTTTTCCAATACTTTTAATACGTGTTCTTCCAGTTTTTTGCCCCGTAACATAGCATTTGTTTCGTGCACTTTGCTGGCACCACTGACTTGCTTACTGTTGAACGTATGTACCCTCATTTGTTTTACAATGAGCAGCTTCATAAAATTTTGATGCAGTAATACGACCGTAACGTACCTAATTCGTGCCATATTATACACTCACTTTGCTGTCTTGTTAATTGTTCAGTGTGTACACCCAATTCTACGTCCTTTTCACTTTCGGCAAACTTGAAAAATTTTTTTACCCGTACGCCAGAATTTAAATGGAAATTTAAAAAAAAGGCGATGTAATGATATACGAATCGAAAGATAATTGTCCAATTTGGCAATTAATTTGCTGATTTTTAGCCAAATGCCATACTTCTGCCCAAAAACGTACTATTATCGGGCAAATTTTCAACTGAAGTTAAAGTTATTTTTTTTGTTAGCTTTTCAGCTTCAACATATTTTACAATTAGTACAGTTCCAACATTAGGCAGACGTGACTTTTTCCAATAACATGCAACTTCAGTAGGTGTTGGATCTTCGCTTCTTCGATGTGTCCACATAAGTAATGCTAATGCATGTTTACAACCACCTAGTATAAAATATCATATACGAAAGATTATATTTAAAATATAATTTTTTTTTATTTTTTTTTTTAATTATGTGTTTGAGCATGTGTTGCCGGCTGAAGCTACAAAACTGTGGCATTGTGTATCTTGAACTTTTCTTAACTTTTCATTAATAATTAAAGTTACTGAATATGCTTTACTTTGAATTTTATGCTCTGGACATACACGACCTTTCACTATGGAAATACCATTTTTACGTTTGTGCTGAACATAGCCTATTGCTTTATCGTCGTAGCTTTCGCGTGATACCCTAAAAAATAATATTATTTTATTAAAAGTATTTGGATTAATATTAACGTCATTATACTTTATAAAACTCACATTGACGCCTTAGAGCCACGAAGTTCAGCTGCGTTGAACCGGATATCTTTTCTTAGACATTCTGTGACCATAAAAATACTACTGTAGGTATATTGTCAGAATTAGCCTTTATAGAGAAGATGCATAAAGACTAGTGGCGCCATTTTCAATAATTTTATAAGTACATGCGTGAGCACATCAGCGCAAATTTTTTGTAACCATAGATTTTCACATAAATTCATTAACAAGTTTATACTTTTGTATTAATTTTTACTTTTTATTAATATTTATAATTTTAACATATAAATATTAAATAAAGTAAATACAGAGAACCTGCATTGTCCCCAGTGACGTCTCTATAACTCAATTTATAAGTTTTTTACAAGTTATTGTTGTTGTTTTAAATACAACGGATCAATTCACTACGTCCAATGCAACATTGTAACCGCTCAGATAAATATTTATTTATTATTAAAATTTTAAATTAGACCTTTTAAAAAAAAATGCATAATTAGCCACTTACTATAATAGTTACATTACATTGAAGTTTGATATTTGTTTGTCGCATAACTTTGGCCATTATGACACCTGGTGCACCGGTTTTTTCTTGAATGTCATATATACATGACCATTTTGACACAAGTTTTTTCTTTTTTGGTAGCAAGAATCATATAAATCACCCACTTGGACATCTCGAAAACCGCTTTTTATAATAATTGTATTTTTACTATTTGACATTTTGCATAAAAATGACAAACATTTAAATTCAAAACAGCCTACTTACATTAAACTATTTCATTTAAAAAATGCTAAATATAGCCACCATGAATGCTAGTGTCGTAATTCAAAGATCATGCAGCTTCTCTATAAATCCTTTGTCGCACATTGCTAATTAATTAAACAACCACCAATAATTTTTCGTACTAAATTTTAATAATTTTGACACTTTTGACATATTGCCTTTATTGTCACAAACATCGCGATCTTTTGTAGTGCTGTTTTTAACCGCACGTAATATTTTTTATTCAAAAACTCAGTTAGCAAGTATTCTTATAATTTCATGGCATATTACCTTTATGACGTCACAGACATCGCGATCTTTTGTAGTGTTGTTTTTAACCAAATGATATTTTTTAAAATTTTTCTAGTTTTAATTAATTTATTATTTATTATATATCATTTTTAAAAAATTTTTCGCATCGATTATCAATATTATTTATGATATAGATTTGAAATAAAACAAAAAAATGATATTTATTTTTTATTCAAAAACCCAATTATATCCTGAAAGATATTTATTCTATAGAGAATATATTATGTATATAAAAAATTTACAACAACAAATAAATAGATACCAACTTGATATCTCATACGAACAAAACCAGTGTTGCCAAAAAATGATGTAAGCATAATGTCCTCACAAAACGATTATGATATACGCAACACATTACTACAAAAACCTATCATTCGTATGTGCACAAACCTGTAATTGTACTCTAAAAGCGTTAGACTGTTTTTTCTTCTCTTAAATTTTTTTTAAAAGTGAACACTGATTGCAATAATGTTCAAGTGTTTTATATCGGTAGCATTTGAATTTAACGTATTCGAGTGACTACTATTATTACTACAGGTGATTTTTATATTCTTATAAATATTCTTATAAATAAATACTCTTTAAATACAATAATTTTCAGCCGCATTTGTGTCTTTTTTTCGTGTCGTTATGTTAGACCAAATTTCGTTAGGTGTCGTTAGGTTACACACCAAAACATTCCTCCACCCACCGCGTGAGGTTTCTAGAACCCCCTGAGTAGAGTTTCCCTCCTGCCGAGGGTACTCAA
Organism: Brachynemurus nebulosus; assembly: GCA_035578155.1. Lineage (NCBI taxonomy): Eukaryota > Metazoa > Arthropoda > Insecta > Neuroptera > Myrmeleontidae > Brachynemurus > Brachynemurus nebulosus. Next base: position 85,085,583 of record JAPWDM010000001.1, on the reverse strand, counting down.
AAAATCGGCAGGTGGGAAGATGGATCGTCAATCCCCATATTTCTACTACTGTTGTCATTATTAAAAAATGTGAAAAATATTAATAAACTTGAGTTTTTGAAAATGAAAATATGCGTGTCGACTTTAACTTTTCACAATTTAAAATTTCCACCAAGTTTGGTTAGTTTTTACCGTTTAAAAAAAAATATCACATGACAACGTAGACTGCAAGTTCGCCAATTTTCGTTTCAGTATAATTACATATAAAAAAAAATTGACTAATTCTGCTAGATCTGTTAATAAAAATAATATAAATAAAGTAAAAAATTATTATTGGTTATTTACAATAGAAGAACAAATTTGAAATTTCCTGCTTTGTGGTTTATAGATTTGTATTGTCAAAAGAAAAGGACAGATTGTATATAAGAAACGAACAAAAAAATGTTCAAAACAAAAGAAAAAGAAATGTCAAAAAATATCGAATAATTGATGTACATAATTTATGTGCATAAAATAAATAATGTATTTTTATTAAATTTTTTTGCTTTTTGGGACATTGTTTACGTAATTTGAATGCCAAAAACTATTTATACTGTATAAAGGTTAGTAATTTTAAAATGCATATTTCACCAAAATATTACACCATACACACATACAATATATCCTAATTTCATGACAACTTAAATACAAGTTTAACGATCGATATCTCGAAAACTGAGGCGAATTAAAAAAATTTTTACTCCTTACTTTTTGCTTAGAATACCAAAATCTATCAGATTCGTTTGTCAAATTTTGTCGCCTCGGATATAATACTCGTATAATGTTATATTGCCATCGTAAAGCCGTAGTAACAGAACTAAAAAAAGCTTAACGAACGTTCTGCATTTGATAAAATAGTTAATTTAATAAATTGGATTGCATTAACGTAAAAACCCCTATACCGTGACACTATTTTTAGGTGTGTAATTAAACTGGCTTATAAAAATTGACAAATGAATTAGACAGCCATTTTTTTTTTAATAAGAATGAAAGAAAGTTTTTTTAATCCAATGAATATGTTTCTAAAAAAATACAACCTCAAAATGTTTATTTATTAGTTTTTTTTTTTTTTTTTTTTACAAAATGTCGACATCTATATCCAAACAGAGAAATATTAATGACACTAGAAGTTCGGAACCAATATACAAACAGACTTGTAATATGAGCAATATGACACATACAGTGACATCTAGACGTCAAAGTAGGAAACACAGAATGGTTTAAGTATCCTACGTAAATAAAGGATCAAAATTCTGTATTCAATAAAAATTGTTTAATTGTTTGTATAATAGTTCAACCTACCTGGAGCCATTATAATTTATATAAATTTAAATATGTCGATGATCAAACTACCATTATCGATTAAAAACAATCGATAATATTTTCAAGTATGGGCTGACTAACAGAGACTCGTTTGGGTTATTGAAGGTGGAGAATTTACTGAATCTAGACCACGAATAATGGTATAAAATAGTTAAAAAAATTTCATACGGACACGAATATGATACCACTGTATACTGTTTTATTGAAGGATAAAGTATTAAATATGGAATAAAGATTCAGTGTTAAATATGGAATGTAAATAAGTTTATATATATATATATATATATATATATATATATATATATATATATATAATAAGTTTATATATATATATATATATATATATATATATATATATATATATATATATAATAAGTTTATATATATATATATATATATATATATATATATATATATATATATATATACACTTGATGTTTTGTTTAAGATATTTAATATCGCATAAGTTTAAGAGTATTCTAGAAGGCTTGTTAAAAACAAAATATGTAGAAATAAATTTATTACAAACTTCGAATAAAAGTTAGATATGTACATAAGATACATTAGTACTATTTATATATAACATACATGAAGTAGGTTAGTACCAGCCAAGTCGTTAAATATGTATTATGTCGCAAGCACAAAAGACCTCTACAAATTGAGGTTAGGGGAACACAAATTGTGTTATTTACATGGTTACCAACCAAACGAAGCAATTATATTTTTAAATGAGTGAGTGAGTAAATTTCTATCTATTAACATGACAGACAAGGACAAATTCAGATGTAGGTAAAAAAGTTCTTCTTTACTTGCGCCCATAATAATGTAAGCGTGACACATACGTATCAATGGTTTTTTATTTGTCGAACGACTGTATCGAAGAGGTAAAGTCTATGATATATGCAAACTGTTTCTTTTTTTTTCATTCTCCTACCAGTAAAATTAATTTATCAGCTATTGCTACCATTTTATAAACAAACTGGACAGCCATGTCCAAAATTCCTATTCAATCCTTATTCATTCCCCGACACCCCGAAGTGCAAGGTGAATAGAAACGCCTATATTTTTTCAATTTTTTAGCTAAATAAAAAAGAAAATGGATTTTTAAAATGGTAAGTATGCAGAGTAAGCGACCGGAAATAATACCAATCCATTTTTTGTCGTCTAGTAGATAAAAAAAGGTATGAAAATCTATGACGAAGTTGAAAATCGTTCCGTTTCATCCCAAACTGCGGTAGTGCGCGATGATGACACGTTTTCAGCTTTTGTGGAAAAACGCCGAGCGGAAAAAAAACGTAGTGCGCGCTTAGCCTAAACAACTTATTTATATGAGAAATTCATGAACTATTAATTTTGTGTCACCTACTTATTAACTAATGTGGACATTTTTCTTGTGCGCATCTTTCTGTGTGAGCATTTTTCCGTGTGCGGAATTTTCTGTGTGAGGAAATTTCGTGTGAGCATTTATCACTGTGAGGAATTTTCGTGTGAGTAAATTTCCTGTGTGCATTTTTCATAGAACCATGCGTATGTAGGCATGTTAAAATTATTACACCAGTGATTCTCAAACAATGGCCTCGAAATTTCAAAATTAATTATTTAAAATACTAGAACTATGAAAAAAAATGGTATTACGATTTTTTTTTCAACTTTTCGTGACCTATCATCAGTCTTAATTTGGGATAGTGGTTACGACTCACCTGTGTATACAATTTAAGGTTGGAAGTTGGACTTCGGTTTCAGTTCAACCTACCTGGAGCCATTATAATTTATATAAATTTACATATGTCGACGATCAAACTACCATTATCGATTAAAAACAATCGATAATATTTTCAAGTATGGGCTGACTAACAGAGACTCGTTTGGGTTATTGAAGGTGGAGAATTTACTGAATCTAGACCACGAATAACGGTATAAAATAGTTAAAAAATTTCGTACGGACACGAATATGATACCACTGTATACTGTTTTATTGAAGGGTAAAGTAAGTCTACGTTTTACTTCACCGAAAATAATTCATAATCAGTGGTGATATTTGTCAACACAGTTGTTTCGAAGACCACTTGACATTGTTACAAAAACCAAATGAA